>VDFB02271358.1:43955732-44018261 GCA_007258455.2 Sequoia sempervirens
GCAGAAAGATGGTAGAGGGATAGAAGGCACAAGGCCCAAGAGAGACAGGGAAGAAATTAGAAAAAGGAATTGAGAGAAAAGAAATATATCTTTATTGAGAGAAAATAAAGATATATTTCTTTTCTCTCAATTCCTTTTTCTAATTTCTTCCCTGTCTCTCTTGGGCCTTGTGCCTTCTATCCCTCTACCATCTTTCTGCCTCTTTTTATCCCTGTTAGGTCTGCAACAAACCTTTTTCATCTCCTTGAGCTCTCTATCCTGATGATGGATCACGGAGTGTGATCCGAAACGTCGATCCAAAAAAAAGCTTACACAATCTAATCCAAAAATAATTATTGTTGGGGGCCGACTTTTGGAGGCAAAGAATATAGAAAATTGAATCTTGGTGCCTCTTTTTGAGTCTACATGCCTCATCTAGGGGCTTATAAATCTGACCCTATGGCGCTGGAGTGAGGCATCCGGAAAAGTTGATTGGAGAATTGGAAAGAAATTTCTTGAGTGGGCTACTTGGGACGAAAACTCCAATACCCTAGCGGGTTAGGACGAAACCCCTAACTAGATCTGATCAATTTCCTTATTCAAAACTGCAAGTTCTTATCCAAGTTTCAATGAGAACCTGAAGTGGTCCAATCTGCAGGGGGCAACCTACCTTTGAGGGGATGGCATCATCACCAAATCAGGTCGTAGGGAACTCAAATGTCAATTTGACCCTTCCGGTCACCATTGGATCATAAGGAGCTCCGCTGGCGGAAGTTCATTGGACAACTGATATATATTACCAGTGGATTAGGCGATTTCTGCTGCCATCAACAGAGTACACTCACCATTTTTTGTCCTATAGATCGCTATCATAAATCAGTCCAAAGAGGAGTGCTACCATCCCAGATCACATGATCAACAATGAGCAGTGCCATGGAGGGGTTGTCATAGTTTGGTTGGAGGATTTGATCATCATCAACAACTATCATATTTGTAGAGGGTGGCATTTTACTTGGAGGCAGATCACAGCTCAAGAGCATGCCATTACAGATTAAACTCCATCAGTTTCCTTCCATCCATTAGGATTAACCATACCTAGTCCTTTGTATCTGTCTAGCACTGCATAATTCGTAAGCTCACTTCATATATGAAATTAATCCAATCGCTTTCTAATTTTGAGAATGGTTTGTGTATCAAGTGTTGAGATTATTTGATGTTAAAATTTGTCCAGAACTTCTGAATATCATTGTGTATTGTTGGTTATTGAGTTAACATTGTTATTGTGAAGAGTTTAATGTGGAGTTAAGATTTTTAAATCAAATCTATACCCTAGGGGTTATTACAATGGTATCATCGACAAGATTGATCTTCTTGATTGAAATAAGGTTTATAATAGCTTATCCTAAATTATCAAAGATTTAAAGATGCAATTGAAGGTTGTACTTCACTATGGAGTGTATAACAAAAAAATGGATTAAACTCTATATCTCATTACTTAGGCTCAATCATACAACCTAACAATTGGCGTTATTCAACTAAGGTTGCTTGGCCGAACCAAAACAGTAAATAATGAATGAATTGTTACTCTATGTAGTTTGCAAAGGGACAACCTCATATGATTACTCGATCTAGAACATATGATTTATGCATGAAAGATGGTGTTTATAGATATAAGTGATCAAGATAGTTGGAGGTTTAACAGATGATATAAATTTAATATCTTATACATCGTATTGTTTGGGGCTATAAGGATAAAACATACCTAGTATTTGAATTGAGATTGATATATAATCAATTTGATATTCATTTTATGGAGCTCTTAAACACCTTGCACTTAAATTCTTGGCACCAAGTGATATTCCCCTCCCCGTCCCCAGCCGCCCCCCTCAAAATCACTAAGTTATTGGTCTTGGTACTATTTCGGGTTCAGGTGTGTAGGTTCGATCCAAATTTTATGGGGATTGGGTTTGTCCATACAAAAACATATATAAAAAAGAATATACATATTTGTAATAGTAATTAAGTTAAAAATACCGCAGTATTATATAATAAACAAAACTACCATAAAAAATGAAAATACTACAATATTAATTAGTCAAACCTCAAATGCTTTGATATATATTAAAACTAAAAATATCAATGTCAAGTTTCAACAATCAACCATCATTGATCAAACATCAATGTCATATGGGTTTTCTAAAATATAATCATCACCATCCATATTAGATGATATAGGGACTAGTATATTAGAAGAACCACAAGTAGTGCCATTGGCATTGTCACTAGCACAAGCACTCTCATGCTTGCCAACTAGCTTGTCCTCAACATCAAGTGTAACAAGGTTAGAAGTGGAAACATCCAAGTCGATATGCTTTGTCTTGATATATTCTACTTTCTTGTGTCTCTTTGTAGTTACTTTCTTTGTGTGAAAAAAGACATAAGTTGGAATGCACATACGCTAAGTCCTTTGCCTTGTTTGAGTTTAGTTGATTGTGTTTTACTTAGTGGATGAATAACTATGTGCTCCAATTCTTCTCAGATGTAGATAAACTAACAACCTATTAAGACAAAACTAGAGAGTTTAAGAGTTATAAAATTAAAAAATCTAAATTATAAATGAAACTTAGAAGATAAAAGAATTATTAATAAAACTTACCTACGATAAAAAAATGATCTCAAGAGGTTGTAGGTGTGTGAACGATTGGCAATGGAAGTACCCCAATTGTGAACATTGACCTTAAAATTTTCATGAAGAGCATCAATACTAAAGTCACTGGAGTGTACAAAATTCATGAATTCAATCCTAACTATATTTCACATGTTAAGATCAATGAAGAGTCTGAAGTGCTATCTTGTACTTGTTGTGACCTAATTCACACCTCGCCCCATTGCAAATGGGGACCTTTGTTGTTTGCCTTTTAGGGTTTTGCTTTCGCGTGCCTCGTTTTGTCTGCTCTTCGTTTGGGGGTTTTGAGTCTTAATTTTGAATGGTCACCCGAGTCGAGTCAATGAGTTTTAGCCGGGATTAATGTATAAATGTCACCATCGCGCTTAGAAGGCCTGGGAGATGAAGATCGACTGTCGTTTCAGTCAAATCCGACACCTCCAAGTTTTTAGGGTTTCTCACCTCGGGCCCCCTATTTTTTAGGACCTACTTTTTTGGCACTTTTGGGCAATTCTGGGATCCCTATTTTTAGGGTCTATTTTTGGAAAGTTGCTATTTTTGGAAAATTTCTATTTTTAGAGAGTTTCTATTTGAAGGTCAATGAGTTTCAAAATCCACCTGTAGTTCGGAAAAAGACTAACGAACCTCGTGGTGAAATCTTTGATTCGAATTTTTTTTTGAAATCATGGCTAAAATTCTGGAAAATCACAAAAAAATTGAAAAATCTGGAAAATTTGTTCAAAAATGGTGAAAAATCTGGTGAAAATCACGTAAAAATTCTGGAAAATCACGAAAAATGGTGGAAAATTTGAAAAACCAGTCAAGAAATCTGAGCAATTCATGGAAAAATCTGGAAAATTCGTGAGAAATCTGAGCATTCATGGCGAACTGATCATGGTGAAGGTAGGTAATGACTGAGAATTCATGGTGAATACTGCCTAAGTAGAGAGGAATGGTTGACTAGAAGCCAAAGTCCGCCCATGTCAAAGCATCAAATGGCAAAATAAACTATGAAGTCCGCCCTTGTGTGGCTGGGTAAAGAGAGCCAATGGCAAACAATCAGCTGAAGTCCCCCTTGAGCTAGAGAGGAAATGCCCAGACATTCAATGAACTCCGCCCAGCTAGAATGGAAATGGCTTAGAAATGCATGAAGTCCGCCTATGTTTAATGGCAAGGAGAATGAGGAAGTCCGCCCTTTGAAAAGAAGAAAAAGTCTAAGGCAATGAGCAAATGGTTAACCACAAGCTGAAGTCCGCCCTTAAGAAATGTTGAAGTGGCATCAAACATGAGGAAGTCCGCCCTGGTCATGGCCTAGCATGTGATGAAGTCCGCCCTCAGCCAAGAAGTCAAGTGGCAATAAAATCAAGCAAGTCCGCCTTGTCCAATGGCAATAAAATGAAGGAAGTCCGCCTTGGATAGTTTGAAATGGCTAGAACAAAGCCAAAGTCCGCCTTGGGTAAAAGAAGAAGTGGCTTAGAGAATGACAAAGTCCGCCCACTAGATGGCAATGCTATAGAGGAAGTCCGCCCCAAGTCAAAAGGGAAAGTGGCATCAAAGTTACAAAGTCCGCCCAGCAAGCTATGATATGGCAACAAAGCAAGGCAAGTCCGCCTTGGACATGAAAGAGATGGCAAAAGAAATCCGCCCCTTGGAAAGAAGAATTTGTCTAAGTCAAATGAAAAAATGGCAAGGCCATAAGCTTCAATGGCAAGCCAACTAGTAAAATCCGCCTTGAGCAAAAAGAGGAAGTGGCATGCTAAACTATGAAGTCCGCCATGCTTAGAAGTGAGGAAAAAATTAAAATTTTGCCTAAGTCTAAACCTTGGACAAATAAAAAAAAATTACATGCTTGACACTTTAAAAAATTTCACCATGCTTGAAAAGAAGGAAAAAGTCCAAATCCAAAGTGCCTAAGAAGATGAAATGAATTTTGGCTAGATAAATTTTGAAAAAGCAAACGGCCAAATAAAATCGGACATGGCTAGAAAATTATGGAAAAATCAAGCAAATGGCCAAATAAAATTGGACATGGCGAAGTAAATTTTGGACGAGAAAAAATTATGGCCAAATAAAGTTGGATATGGCTAGATAAATTTTGGAAAAACGAATAAAAATCATGGCCAAATAAATTGGACGATAGAGATCATGGCAAGAAAATTGGACAAAATGAAAATTTGCCTAAGGCATTGGCAGGAAAATTTCGAAAATCAATTTGCCTTGGACAAAAATAATTCGCCATAAAACGAATGGGTTGGAATGGACACATAAAATAATTATTTTAATTATTTTAATCATTTATTTTCCAACACCCAAAAGGATAAGTCTTGAAAAAATTCGAAATTGGAAAGAAAGATAAAGAGCTTTGTTAAACTAATGATAAAATTGGAAACTTTCCCAGACAAGATCATTGAAGATAGAACTTGCCATCCGGAAGCAAAGTGAAAGATGAGTTCAAACTCAATTCGAAGGAAACATTGCAAATTTGCTAAAAAGATCGATCTTCTCACCTCTATAAGTGATTTCACTCCTCATTTGTGCAATCATTCGATTTTGAGAAGAGTGGTGAGAAGAAAGTTGTCTAAGGCAAAAGGTTGAGAAAATCTGCAGCAAAGTGAAGGAAATAATCTTTTTATCAGCTTGCATCGTGATTGTGATCACTTCTCCAAGAAGTCACAGGCAGATTTACTTTGCCCACTTCACTTTGGCGTGAAATTTCATCGTTATTTTCTTTCCAGCTTGATTTTTTTTCACGAAGTCTAAATTAATAACTAGCTGGAATGTCCTTCGAAGTAATTTAAATGTCGAGTTCTAATTATTTTCTCTACTAGTTCTTGCAGATCTATTTTCGAAGCAGTCAAGATGAAGTTTGCAAGCAAAGGTGTGCAAACACAATCGAAAATCAAGTCCAAGTGGGAGCACGTTGTGGACACTGATCTTGGCCACGTTGATCTCGAAGACTTCCGGAAGAGAATGTACGGGACTAACGGATGTCTGACTACACCAATTTCCATGAGGATGATGCGCAATGGAATCGTCCACGTAGCTGGATTTCCACCAGCAAAAGAATGTCCTGAGCTTATGGTAGAATGTGCACTACACTACAATGCACGAGACAAACAGACAGAAGCTCCCGACGGAAGAGTCCTTGCCTACTTGTCCGAGCTAGCAATCCAAGAAACCTTTGGAATTCCAGTGTACAATCGAACATCCTATCGCACCAAGCAAGATGCACTCAAGCTTTATCAGAGCCAGCAGGATCTTTGTGCATCCAATATAAACAAGAATTGGTTACTAAAACCTAAGCCTACTGCCGGAAAGATGCCAAAGAAATTGATCAGAACCCATTTCAAAGAGGAATATGGTGACATTGTTTTGCTACTAAACAGAATAGTAGGCAGTGCCCACGGTGCTCCTTTCGAAAATTGGATGTACTATTTTATTGATGAGATAATCACTGGAGTCAAGATGTTCAATTGGTCCAGAATGATTAGTGATAGCCTGCACGAGTAGTTAGTCAACTTTGAAGAGACCAAAACTTTTCACATGAGCTCATACATCGTATACTCACTTGCAAGATATTATAAGTATCCTGGCTTGATCTGCAAAGGCGTGGTCGGCAACGGCGAGGGGCAACTCAAAGCCTACGATTGTTATCCTCAGCTGCAGCTGAAAGAGAAGTCTCATTTCCGGCAGGCTCATGACGCCTTTTTGATGTATATCACCTGACTTCTTCAAGGCGGAATGCACCAAAGACTCTCACATGAAGCTAAGAGCCTAATCGGTCGGTATGGATTCTGGTTCATTCAGTATCCTAAATTCACTTACATCAGAATCCAAGGATTTTCAGGAAATCCTTACAGACTTCCCATCTATCCGACCAACAAGATGGTATTGCTGGAAGTGTTGAGGCAATTAGAAACGTATCAGAATATTCAAAGACCAAAGCAGAAAGCAGCTATCACCTTTCCCTTTTTCATCGGCAACATGGAGGAGTCATGTCCGACGGCACAAGCAGCAGAGGCTGCTCGACTGGAAATTCAACAATATCCATTCATATCATACAAATCCAGGAACAACTTTGATCCGCTCCATCACATCAAAACCGTGGACGGAGAGAGGTACAAGCATCGAGTTGACTTAGAAGACTTCTGGGCCAATGCAGCAGATGAATATGACGTAAGAAGAAGGTTATGGTCAAGATTGCCATTGAGCATGATAAGGGCAACAGAGCTCTTCAAAATACCCGATTAGCTACAGGATGATGGAATATACGTGCAGCCAGGTTTCAAAGAGAATGAGCCACTCCCTCCTATAAAATGGTTTGAACCTGAGATGGGTGACCTAGCAACTTTGATGCGGCCCGTTTTCAAATACTCTCAGTGGTGGATAGATCGGCAGGTAGAAATTTTGAAACAAAGAAATGTGCAATTCACCTACGAATTAATGGGCGATACAGAGTCCTGTTCTTCAAATGCCGGTGCATCTCGTGGAGATGGACCAACAGATGCTGCCAACTCAAGGAAGAGGAAAGAAGTCGATAAATCTGCAAGACAAGGGTAAAGTGATAGATGAAGGCCCTTCTCGAAAGAAGCACAAGTCTAAACCCCTTCAGTCGGCCACTTCCAGGAACACAGAAGAAATGCTCGCCTTGGATAGAGAATCCTTGGAAAATGCTAAAATCCCTTCTCCAGTCGAAAATGTTGAGCCAATACAAGTAGAAGATGATGATCAACATTCTCCAGCAAGCACATAAATCCTAGAATTAGATAATGATACAGATATTATGGATGGAGAATTCGAGGAAGGAATGATTTCCGCCCTCAAAGGAATCCAAGATGACCCATCCGTCCAAGAAATTCAGGGTATGCAATTGGTTCAAGAAGTTCAAAATATGCCAGAGATTCAGGAAGAGCAGGAAGTACGGGATATACAAGACGTCTAGGATCAACAGGAGGACGTAATTGAGCAGCCAACAATCCCAGAGTGGCTGAAAGAAAGATTGAAAAGAAAGGCGCCAGTAGAGGTTCCTGAGGAGGACAATGACACAGATTTTCTGGCAAGATTAGAACAAACTGCCCCAAGGAAGAAGACCAAGAAGTTCTCTACCATCCAGAGAGATGAGGCTGGCAATTGTACAGTACAAATTGCAGTACCTACAGCCGACAAGTTCCAAGATGAAATTGCCTCTGATGAATATGCCATCACGACCATTGACATGGGTCCGACGACAAAAGGGCAGGTGGTCGAGGACTTGGACAATTCCGTGGCTACCATCAAGTCCAGGTTAGAAAAAGAAGTTGCTAAGAAAAAAGAGTATAAGAAAGAAATTCAGCGCCTAAAAGATTACATCCAGCACTTAACCAAGCCACTAAATGAAGGTGAACAAGTGGCGCTTCCACCTCCAAATTCTTCACAAGAACCAGGTGCAAACTTCAAAGAAGAGCTGACTACGGCGAGGGAGGCCAAGGACGGGATGGCTGGAAGGAAAGAAGAGGCGTTAGCATTTGCAGAAAAGTTGGCGCAAGTAAATGAGCAAGCTTCCTTTATGCTATCACGAGTTGCTGATCTTGCAGAATCATGGAATTGTCTCAAAGATATTCAAAGCAGGATCATCCCATGTATTCGGGAACTAAAGGGCATCACAAAGCAAAGGTTGATTGAGGACAAGGTTATTGAAGTCGGAGCTGCGTATGACTTCAATGGATGGTATTACGCTTTGATCTCAAGGAAAGGAGTCCTCGAAAAGGTGAAGCAGGATAGTGTCAGAGTTGAAGAACAAGCGAAGGAAATTCAAAGTAAGATTTATGAAATGGCTGCAAATATGCTCGATAAGGATGCTGTTAGAAAGAAACACTTGCAGTCAAAGAATTTAAAAGAGCAAGTACAGAAAATTTTCTCCACCACCGGGCTGATCATGAAAGAAAGCTTAACCAAAGTATTCGACTTCATGGCCATTAGAAGTTCTTTCGTGCTGCAGGAACCAGCATGGGCGACTATTTTTGCAGAGTGTGCCGAGAGCTTGGATTTATTGGAGTACAATGTCAGCGTGCTGCCCAACATCGCCATGGAAGAGGTCGACTTGATAGTGTCCAGGTTCGCCGAACGGGAGGCCGCACAAGTGGATAGGGATGCCACTCCGGATGTCTAGAGTTCTCTTTAGTTAACTGATTGAGGTTTTAGAAACCCTAATTAGGGTTTAGTTCTGTTTAATCTAGGCCATTGATCCTGAATCAATCTCGGCCGTTCTTTGTAATTCTGAAAAACTATATAAGCCCCCCCCTCACTCTCTCATTTTCATTAGAAATTAGATAGAGAGGATTAGATATTCATTCGAGATTAGAGATTAAGAAGTTAGAGCAGATTTGAGATAGTTAGATTGTAGAAATAAAGAGAGAGTTCTTATGAGATTGTTGTGAAAACACTACTTTGATAATGAAGTTCAAATGCATGAGGTGCCTTGAATACTTGATTGTTGAATAGTTGCATGGTCACATATTTTCTTTCTCTCTTAGTAAATTTGAATTATAATGTGTGTTAGAAGAATGATAGATTGATAACGGAGATTGGTGAAACCGAGCTCATACTTTCTTTGAGTGGATGATTTCACTCAATGTGCAAAGTTAGACTGAGCTTCATTGTGGATGCTTAACTTCTGTTTGAATAATTGTTGTTCGATTTGATGGTAATTATTCATTATGTGAAAATCACAAGCACATTCCTGGAAGATTGCACTTGCTCTACGTAGTTGTCGTTTAACGTGGTGAAATAGAGTATTGTTTATTTGGTTTCATTTAATCCTCATCTTCTCTTGATTTCTTAGGAATAGTATAGGATCTCTAAACCCTTAATCTTTTTCACTTCTTTTATAAAAATCAAAAAACCAAAATGATATTGCATTTATGTCTCCGCTTTTCCGAGTAATTTGCAAAATCTTAATTGTGCCCACAGCAAATCACATCCATACCACAGAGCCTATCCGCATTCATCTTAAACATTGGAATTACCCTATGACCTTACTTGCAATCTTAGCATAGGAGGTAGTTTTTCAAGAGAGAATAGAGCGTCTGTGACACTTTGTTCTAAAATGTTTGTTGTGTCATAAAACACGCACCAACAGTACCCTTGGCTGATTTCAACTGCTTTGTAAGGGCCAATCCTTGTAGACACATAAAGGATCTCAAAACTATAATATTTGAGACTCAATGCAAAGACAAGAAGATGTAGTGGGGTGTTCATTTTGTCCCATCTCTTTTCAATACTTTTGTGTAGTTGTTTGAAGAAAGTTTCTTTAGGATCTTGCTCTTTCTCATTTATGATGGTTTTCATCTTCTCAATCATTGAGTCAATGCCATCATATATACCTCTCCCAAACAAGGCCTATTCGTGTTGGTATAATGGATCATACTTAATACGAGCTTTTTGAAATTGAGAAGATATTCAACACGATCCCACCAAATGTCATCTAGGATCATCCGCTTAATATTTGTGTCCTTGTAGTGCTAGATTGCCCCATAAGAACCAATTTTGGCTAATAATTATGTTAGAAAGTGCCTCTCGAGCCTTCACAAGTTGCCCCAATACAATTGTGTTGGAGGCAAAATAGGTCTTGGAAACTATTTGAAATCAAAATAAAAAACAAAAAACTAAAGATTTTTAAAGAAGAAAACATAAACTTTTTAGTTTAAAATAAGTACTAAAGTGAAACAGATTCATTAAAATAAATCTTATTGCTTCACTTACCTTCAACAACTCTAATTTGGAGAATGTTTAGAATATGCCTTGTTACATATGGTTGTTGTTGATGGACGTTTGGATCTCTTTAGACTTGGCATACACTTGTTTTATTCAATCAATTTTATTGCCGATTTTTTGCAGCATAAAATTGAGGGAGTGGACAATACAAAGTGTCCAAAAGATGCTTGAGTAATGCTTTTGAACCAATAAATCAATTGCACCACAATTTTTGGCATTGCTTGCTATGATTTAAACAATGCTTTGAGGCTCCACTTCCTTAATGGATGTCACTGGAATGTTAACAATAAATGCACTATCCTTCACCCCCCCCTCACATTCCATTGCCTTTAAAAATATTGCACCTTTAGGGGACATTGCAATAGCATTGATCAAATGCAAATATAACTCCCACCACTTGGAAATTGCTTACCATAACAACATTTTTACAAAGGGGAGAATTTGGGTCTGTTTTGAAGAGGTGTTGGTCCACAAAGCTACAACTGGTTGCCATTATAATCTCTATGGTAACAAGTTCAATAAACAACACATTTGAAAAAAATGAAAAAATGAAAAAAATATATAAACTTAACTCATTTAAAAATTTACTTATATGCTATAGATTCATAGAAGAATGGAAACAAAACAAGAGAGTTTATTTGTACAAAAAAAATGGAGAAAAAAAAAACCCAAAAAAACTTGAAAAAAATCTACCTCTTTTGCAAAAATATTCTGTACAATCTCCTTAGCAACAAATGGGCTTTTGCACATGAGTAGGAATAGCAAATCAATTACTTTGGAACCAATTGGTGTTCAAAGTGGTAAGTCCCTAAATCCCTAAAGGTAAGCTTCTTTTGAGCACTAGGAGTGTCAAACTCAGAGAGAAAAATATCACACTTATGTCTAGGAATGTGTATTTGATAGCCTCTAATGCTGTAATGCACATCTAGACATGGCAATTAGTGAAACTAATTACAACTCAATATAGAGTGATATTAGATTTGTTTGTTTTTGGTGTGTTGGTGATGGGAGGTCGAGCAAATGCAAATGAGTGAAGTTTCAAACACAAAGGATGTAATGTTTGGAATCTACATGCAATACCCTAACCAAGTTATTTTTGAAGACTACACATTCAAACCCTATGCACAAGCTAGGCTTTATGTATAGAAATGAGAAGATGAAAGAACTTGTAGAACGTTAAAAGAGTCTAAATCAGTAATCCATGAATAAACCTACACACTTATTTACTATCCTGAAAAGATACCTTGCAAAATCTTTGCAAGGGTTTTATAGTTTTCTAGCTGGCCAACTAATCAACAATACATTAGAAATGCACACAATGCACACAAAGACATATAGATAATGTTGAATATGCACGTTATGTTCATTCTCTTGGAACTGCAATGTTTTATTATTATAAATGTGGGATGAAACCCAAATTGTTATACTATAAAATTGACTTAACAAGGGTTTTATAGTTTTCTAGCTGGCCAACTAATCAACAATACATCCAAAAATGCACACAATACACAAAGAGACACATAAATAATGTTGAATATGCACATTAGATTCATTCTTTAGGGACTACAATGTTCTATTATAAAATTGGGATGAAACCCAAATTGTTACAGTATGAAAATGACTTGAAATCCTATATTGGAGACAAACTCTAGTAGTCTAGAAGTTTACTTCTCTTTGTTCTTGCTTTGCAACCCTTTTTCCCATCCTTTGCAAAATGAAAATCTTGCAATATATATCATTTAGTGCATTTGAGTAGCCTGGGGCAAAGATGCATGGTTGTTTGCTCTCACATAGGTTGCCCATGCCTTCGACATCATCAACATCAATGCCCTTATGCAAAAATCTCCTTTGGGATGTGCAAAGGTACATGGAGGTGCGAGGAAATCCATTCTTAATGATCACTATTATTTTGAATATTAATGGCGTCCTTTGATTTGAGTGTGTAGGGTGGAGAAGAGCCCACAAGATTGGTGAAATGGCAGCTAGGAGATGGCATGCGAATAGTTGGGGTTTGAAACCTAATCGTTGCTTTAATTACATAGTGGGGCATCTTCATCTTTTATCATTAGAAGTGCCTTTGAATTTGTGCCTTTGTAATAAGCAATGATTTTTGGGTGGGAGAATCCAATTGGGCAGTTGTAGGGCATTATTGGTTATTAGCGCTTTGGGTTGTGCTAGGAGGTAGGTGGGAGTTAATAGTGTAGAATGCGGTAGTTTTAGAGGATCAAGGGTTAGGATACCTCATGATCCATATCACTTTCGAGTAGTTGGGGATTAGGGGAAACAAGAAATTCATCCCTTTAGGTATGCAAATAAGAATAAGTTTGAACTGATTATCTTGATAAGGTAATATGATGAAAAGTGTTGGGGATGTCTCATACCTTGTACCAGATTAGAGGTATTCTTGCATCTCTGACTTTGATAAAGCATATAGAAATAAATGTTGGGAGTTGGGGATTGGGGATACTAAGGAAAACATAGTCGGGTAAATGGATGGTTGAAACTTTGGTGCTGAAGGCAACTCAATGCAAGTATTAGGGGCTTAGGGTTCGAATGAAAGGCTTGATGGTAAGATAAAGCCCAGTGAACCAACAAAAGCAAGGGAAAGTGGAGGTTGAAGGAAAGGAATGTTGAGAAGGGAAGCTTTGAAACCCTAACATAAGCACAATCTTGGAAAATTGAACAAGAAAACCTCTATACTTAGAATTTCTTAGGATCCTTGCAACTTTTAATGCATGACAAGATGGGGGATGAAGAGAGAGAATACTTAGGCAAACCTTAACCAAGGGAGACCCAACAAGAGATGCCTTAGATTGGTTATTAGTGTGGGGTAAATAGGGTCAAATGCACAACATAGGTGTAGAACAAAGAGAAATGAGACACATTAAAATGGGGTGCCAATAGAACCTTCATCAATTAGTCGTCAACTCTATTCATGCAATGGCTAGCAAGAATGAAAATTCAATAAGGATGAATGATATTTTTGTTTTCCATTCACAATGAAGTAAATTACTTTATTTTTGTCTTTAAAATGTCTTGGATTCCATATTTTATGGTTAAGGGAGTGTTTTTAGGCATATAGTCAAAGTCAAATGCCAAAATAGGAAAAAATTCAAAAAAGTGATGGTTCATCGTGATAGGATTGGTTGGACACCAAATTTGGCATGGGTTCATCCTGGACGAACCCATAGGGCTTTACTAAAACCTTGGATGGATTCTTCTAGGAACTGGACGCAGATTTGTATTTGGGCCAGATCGGTTCCAAATTGGCAGGTCTAGGGGGCCAAACTGGTAACACATCAAAATTTCCCAAACCAAAAAAAAATGCCAAATTCCATCCCTGACAATCTATATGCTTTTACAAATATTTAGAATCTTTTATATACCCTAGTTTGGCATCCATTACCAAGTAAAATTTTCGCATGATTTTCTTATTTTGCTAAAATGAGTGTTTGCAATAGTAAGAGCCACAACACAAGGTGAATTCAAATTAAAAATAACATTGTCAAATTCATTGCAATTAACAGTTTAAAAATCTGAATTAATTAATTATTTTACTTTCTCACAAATCCCAGTTGTCATCCAGAAGTTTAGTAAACTATATATATGAAAATTACACTTCACTTAAATTAATAAATTTTAAGGGAAATAATTGTTACCCTAAATCTTAACCCAGGACACTAAATAGATGCAACCAAATCAGTTGCAATTAATTTAGATCAAAAAACATGACAGATGGAAATGATAAAGTGTGCAAATTGGTGTTATTTTAATAAGTTAAATGTTAAGGAACTAGGTAATTAGCTTGTGGAAGAGTAATGGAGACAAAGACTTGATATGCGTGATTGGAATGTGTCCTATTTTGGAAATATACTTATAATTGTGACTATGTAGATGGAATCCACTCGTCAAGTAAGTCAACTTGTCCTAAGCTGGCACAACAAGAACTTTATAGCAGTTCACATTCATCTTGGGATTACAACATTGTTTGCTTGGCTGTGGAACTCTACTTTTGCTGCTCAATTTGAATTATTTCCCTCATGTGAGGTTGATTTTATTGAATCCTTATCTTTCCTGCAAATTTTTGTAGTCTGCTCTTAGAGTATGAGAAGCAAGTTTAAGTCAAGGCATGGTTTTAGTCACCATCTTTACTGCAAAACACATACAAAAATACCTGATAATATGATTTTTGTTTTACAATTGAAATGAAGGAGAGGGAGAGTGAGAGGGGTATTAGGGAGAAGGGAAATACTTGAAAAGCTCTTTCTTAATATACAGAGCCCATGCCTTACAAGGAAGTCCATTAGGTTAAGAATCATGAGGTTAAATTTCTAGCTACGATTTTCATGAATCCATATCTTGGTGGCTAGAACATTTTCATCTATTTGATCATTTGAAGCACACCAAGATGAAGCAAAATTTCAAAGTCAAGATCCAAAAGAGAAAGTTTAAAAGCTAGGAAATTGATGAATTTTAAACATGCTTTGCATTTGGCATAAAAATTCTTGTGTATTGAGGAAGACCAACATCTAGTTTTTTGAGATAAGTCAGTTTTTTCAAAAAAACACATTAACTTTATCTTGCAAGAAGGTTCTTCTGCAAATTGAGATTGTAAAAGAGCCAACAACACTACCAGCAAGACTTGACTCATGGGTCTCTTAGAGGTAGAATTTGAACAAGTCTGGCAAGCTTGACATTTACAATGACATCGAGCATGTGGATAACCCTTCATTTTAAGTATAATTCAGCAAATCCTTGTATCTGAACAAAATCCTTTACTACTTCTGATTGTGGTACACTTCACTGGTTAGTCATCACTCTTAATTCTACAAGTGCATCTTGTACTTAAGATTGCTTATATGTCTCACTTTTGAGTTGTAGCATCCATAGTTGATTTTACTCCATGTTTAATACCCAGGGTCTGGGCTTAAAAAAGTAATTAAAGGGTTTTGATTCATTTATCATGGTACTTCCTACAAGAACTGCTGCAACTGCACCACTGATGAGGCCTATGATGAAATTCTTGGGAGCATTGCTTTGCTGTAACAAGGGAGTTGTTTGAGGAAGATTCCTGAATGGTGGTGGTGGTTGTGCATCTGTATAAACACATGGCTGATTTGATGAGTTTTCCACGATACCTCTAGATTTTGGGGAAAAGGCCTGATGAGGGTTTTTGTAGTGCAAGTGAATAATTAGATTGCTTATCTGATGTGGAATTGTCCATATTAGCTGAAGGGACTGCAAGTGAGGCTACCTGAGGATTCATTGTTGAAACAGGGGTACTGTGCACAACAACATCACGTGGCTAGGAGAGATTGATGGCTTCCTAATTGAGTGTTGGGAATTATTCAATGCCCAGTTGGGTGGTTGGGGATTGGTCAATACCCAATTGGAGGCACATCAGACATCTCAGACAGAGCAATGTCCTTAAGTTTAAGAGAAATTTTCAGCATCCCATAAGCCCTCCAAGATGGCCTCCACAGTTGCGATGTGAAGGTTTCACTCTCCTCTCCCTGTTATAGAACAAATCATTGTAATCTTATTGAGCATTAGGGTTGTGCTTCTGATTATCTTTGTTTTGAGGTGGCCTGTTCACAAAAGCTGAATGATAAAGGGCTGCATTGGGATTATTAAGCAGCTGGGTCTGCAGAGAGAGTAAAAGGGCATCATTCCAAACAGGACATGTTCAAGAATTTCAGAGAGTTTTAGTGGATTTCTTCAGGATCTACCCAAGCAAATGCAGAGGGACTTATTTTACCCTAATAAAAAATATGGACATTCTTCAATCCTTTTGCTGCTGCTATTTTTAATTCTAGACTTTCCTCACCCATTTTGTATGATCTTCAGAAACCATTCCACAAATGAGCATCAAGCAGAAGTATTAAGGCATGTGATTTGGAATCATTTGTTGTCTACTGAAAAAAACAATTTTTAAAATTCATTTTCCAGTAGATTTTGTTCCAAGCCAACAAACCCTCCATAAATCCTGCTCTGTGTATCAAATGTAGAAGTGTTAATATTTGCTTTTTCCCTGTTATCTTCCATCCGAGGACTTATAAGTGAATAAAATTAAGAGCATACAAACAAAACTAATTCCAGAGATGCAACAGTTATTGGTCCCTTAAAACATACAGGGACATTTATCTTTCAAGTCAATGACTGACGAGTTCACCATATAAACGCATTAACTGTTGCAAGAATTTGTAGCTATTGATGAAAGTGAACGTGTTGGAAAATGTATTTAATTGGAACGTGAAACTAGAGAGGATATGGATGCTTAGGATATAACAGCTGAATGCACCAAATTTTTAAGCTTTCTTCTCAAGGACCCTTAACACAAGCATATAAACAATTAGTCCAGAGAATACCAATAATAGCAACTTACAATTTTAGTGTATGCATAGAATCTGTATAAAAAATCAGGTTACAGTCACCTCCCTCTAAAGCATGATATAAATTAATACTATAACATGGAATGTAAAGGGCTTTGGTAGAGCCAATGAATAACAAATTCTCAATCATATGAGAAACTATAAACAAATAGCCTTTTACTCAAGGGCTTACTACTATTGAGCAACCCCCCTAGACATAGTAACTCGGCCATCTTTACCCTTAACTCATTACTCCCAAATAATGTCGGGTTGGCGAAAGAATCGAGTTAATCATATTGCTTATTGGTCTTCAATGTTACCGTTGTATATTAATTTATTTAGTCTAATTATATGCTCTAGGTGCTATCTTTCGTAATGGAACTTTACTAGTCTACTCTATAAGGGTCTTAGGTAAGTTTAGTATGCATATCATCCATGTAATAAACTTCAGGTAACCCACTCTATATACATTCAAGTGGCACCTTTTTAATATATAGTTGACTTTTATTGAAAAACTTAGGTTAGTTTAGTATGCATATCATGCATATAATGACCTTCGGGTAAACCTACTTTATATGCATCCAAGTGACATCTTTTTTAATATATAAATTATTTTTTATTGACAAATTGACACAAATATGATCTAGTATGCATATCATGCATATAATGACCTTCGGGTAAACCTACTTTATATGCATCCAAGTGGCATCTTTTTTAATATATAATAATTTTTTATTGACAAATTGACACAAATATGATCTCTTATACACTGTTTATAAAAAAATAATGATACTTTTGAAAATTTTCAATGGATCTTTCAATCTAGTTAATTATAGCATGTAAAATAATTTTAAGAGGGACAACAGGATGAGTTAAAAATAGTATAAGTAAAAGGGACTTCCAAATTTAAGTGTTTCATACATTAACAATCGAAGCTTTGGTGAACACAATTTATTTATTTATTGAAGGAATGCAAATTACAAATTAGAAATTGCAGTTAAAGACTGCAAGAAGATACAGTGCAAATAGATAACAGACCAGCAAAGAGCAGATTACACAAGGATAACAAACAAATATTTACAAGATTACAACCATAGATACAAAGACGACAACAACCAACAACATTGTCTTCACCTTGGAGAGTACGAGACCAACAGCAGCACTGACTTAGAGTGATTTGGAACAGCTGAAGAGGCATTTGAAGGTAGGCAGGAACCTGCTGAAGCAAAAAGAACCAAGGAGCATCTGTCAATTCTGCAAAAGAGACCTTAGTCCTTTGTTATACAAACCCTTTTTTACTCAGAAGCTGCTCCACTTGAAATTTAATTTGTTGGATTTGGAACTCCATCTTTAAATTCTTCTTGGCCTCCGCCTGGAGCTGAGAAAATAAAGAAGCAAGACAATAAAACACATCAGAGTAAACCCTTAGAAATGCAAATTCTTGGTGGTCATTATGATTGTGAAAGATTGCTTTACACTTGTTTCTCCATAAATGCAACAAAATAACATGTTTAACATCATTAGGAATAACATTAGCATGAAGAACAGCCCCAAGTATGTCAAGCCCCTGCCAAGAAGAAAATCACTCCATAAGATCGTAGTCTAACATAGGTGAGCAAAATAATAATCACAATAATTCCAAAGAATGATCGATTAAGATTAAAGGAAAGGTTATTAGCAACAATTCCACAAAAGAAATGCATAAAATAAAAATAATAATAAAAGTTTAAAGGAAGTGCTTCATTATGAAGGGGTGTGGTTCCTTCAAATTGGAATATATAAAAGGGGAGATCAATTCAAGGCATTAAGTAAGATATCAATTATCAAATTGTGTAATAGGTTTAGTGGAAAATCAGTTAGGAAGGAAAGTAACACAATTAGGGTTAGAACTTAGAAGTATCAAATACCCACAAAGAAAAGATTGATTAAACCCATTGGCGAATGAAATTGAATGCATTTACTTTTGGAAAAGATCAAGAAAATCATAAACAAACATTAAAAACATGATCAAAAGTAAAGCAAACCTAATATTCCATTGTGAAAATTTCAGTTGATTTGATGTTGGATTGCTCAAACCTTAGAACCCAATTTTTGTAAAAGCTTGAATTGATGATATGACCTAAAATATGCTCAAAATTGCTATAAAGATGAATGCTCAAGATCCACCCCACTGACGAATGCTCATGAATTATTCTAGGTAAGGTGAATTGAATGAGGAAAATGACTTATTCTATAGATTTTGAATTTTTGATCAAGGGTGGAGATTAGATCAAGGAGATCAAGGGTGGAGATTGCTTGAGAGCTTTTAGTTAATTGAAAAGATAATTTGTTTGAGATATTTTGAAAAGAGAATATTCCATTTTTGAAAATAGAATATTCTTTTGAGAGGGAAATTAGGCAATTAAATGATTTAAAATTATTTATGAGAATATTCCATGTGCAAGTGGGGAGAAAATTAGTTAATTAAATAATTAAAATGATTTAATTATGTAAGATAGAAGAAAATTATTTAATGAGGTGAGATAGAGAAAAATTAGTAAAAATGATGAAGTAATTGAATAATTAGAAAGTTATTTAATTAATAGAGAAAAAATGATGAAAATGGTGAAAAATGATGAGAAATGATGAAAATGGTGAAAAATGAGGGATTTGTGATGAAAGTGATGAAAATGGTGAAAATAGTGGGATTAGTGATGAAAATGATGAAAAAGTGATGTGATATATTCAAATATTTTTAGATGTCTACACATATTAATTCATTTAGTAGTAAATGTATTGTAGAAAATCGATTCAAACAACAATCATTTATAAAAGCACACAATTATTATTCAAGAGTTGAATTGTTGATCGATCAAGAAATGTAAATCAACAATAGTCTAGCAAATACAATAAGTGATCAAATCTGAATTCTAGGTAGTATTTGCAAATTGGACGGTGTTTGTGCTCACGGGGTGGGCCAAGGGTTGGAAGGACGTGGTCTTTTCATACCCTTGACAAGCTAGGCATGTGGTCCTTTAATTTAGTAGTTTTGCAAAGTTTTTCCGGAGAATTCATGATTTGATCAACTTTGGGTATTGTGCTATGATTTATTGACTTGAATATATATATATCATAAATTCATAATCTTTGATAAAACTATTGTCATATATTTGAGTGAATATTATTGTTTTAAAGAATATCCCAAAAGGGGACATTACAATAGGTATTAGAGCTTTGATCTTGCCAGCTTGAGGATAAAAAAAATAAGAATATGTGATTGAACCAAAGAGCTCAAAGAGCCTTGGAAAGAGAAAGGAGAAAACTATAAGCAAGTCAAGGCAATCAAATGGGTGATCATGAGGGAAATCAAATAAATGAATTGAAAGCTTATATGGAGAGACAAAACAAACAACACAATTACTTCTAGTTTGTTGGGCCCATTCACAAGTTTCCCATGCCAAAATAATATTGCCAAGAATAAATCTTGTTTTCTTAGCTCTAACAATTCATTGCATTGTTGGTTTAATCCTAATAGGAAAGGCATTTGCAATTATTTTATAAGAGGTATTAAGCAGGGTGATAGGGGGCCAACCAGAGATAGTGTCTTCCTTTTTTCCTTTAGGAAGGAGTTTGATTATGCCACCATTAATGTTCAGACCTAATGATCCTTTCTTAAAGGCCTCTTGATATATGATGCCACATAGCTTGGTAGAATTTCATAGGATGCCCATCATTGCTCAAACTTTTATAAGAGGCCATGGAGAAAATAACATTTTCCAACTCCTCCAAGGAAAGAGTTTTTTCTAAGTATTGGCTACATTCAAAATCTATTCCATTAGGAATATAAATTTTGACAATATCATCAAGGGTTTGTTGAATACCTTGCCATTGATCATCTTTGAAAAGATATTTATAAGATCATTTAAATACATTACATATATCATAAGGGTTAGAATGAAGAACATCAAATTCATCCCTTATAGCGCCGATTCTTTCCTTTTTTATGTTTATAATTGAGATAATTAAAAAAATATTTAGCTTCCCTGTTTCCTTCTTTTATCCAACATAGCCTAGATTTGACTTTAGCCCCTTGTCCTATGTAATTATTGATTTTACGTTGTTGAGCTTTTGTAGCAACAATGAAAAGTTAATTTCTAATATCGTTAGGATCATCATTTAGATTTTTTTTGGCATGAACAAGTTTTTCTTGGAGTGTTTTTTCCTTACGTTTACGTTGTGAAACCATTTGTTTGCCAAATGAGCATAGGAAGTTATTGCATTGAGTAATGATAACATACAACCAATCAATCCAAGAATCCCCTTCATTTGGTTTAGGTAAAGAATTCCAAATCCCCTCAAGGGAAGCTAAACAAATAGGATTTTTTAAATGAGAAACATTAAGTTTGAAGGGGAGAGAATTATCAATATGTAAATTTTGAGACTAGCTTATGTTGCAAATAATAGGATAATGATTTAAAAGGATAGTAGATGGGTACACCTGAACACACAAACCCAAGGCATAATGCACTAGTGATAGCATAGGAGATATGCAAAATTTGTCTAGCTTATTCAATTTCCTATCACCCCCTATTCTATAGTTGGACTAGGTAAACCAATTTTTAGAATGGCTAGAAAATTTATCATAAATAGGATCAACCACACCTAGAGAATTCTGAAAAAACAACTAGCTATCTAATTCTTCACAATTGAGATTCGACTATTTAGACTAATTGTGGTCTTGAGAATGTTCTACCATGTTAAATTTACCCCCTAAGATCCAATCCAGGTTTGGTAAATTATTAGACATCCAATTCCATAGCTCAATTCACTCTTAGCAAATTGGGAGCATAAATTGAACAAAATCCAATGAGTTATCCGTTGATAATGGTGAGGGCCCAAACACAACTATGAGAAGGGTCCTCACCCTTATCAATGGCATACCTTGAAATCCATGGTGCAATCCCAATGACATCACCACTTTTACCATCAATATGGGATGTATGCAAACAAGTGGCATATCTCCAAACATTGCATAAAGATGCCTCAAGTTTAATGTTACTGAGTTCAACTTCTTGGAGAAATAACACATCAGGGTTCCATCTTATAATTGCCTCTTTTACTTTATACTTATGATGAGTGAGTGAAATCCCTCTTACGTTCTGAGAAAGGATTCTATAATTCGTGATGAGGATTAGAAGAATCAACATCCAATGTTAGCACATTGAAATTGTTATCGAGATTTAGTTCTAGATCCTTGGGTTCATATTCTTTGAGGGCAGAGGAAGGAGATTTGTATCTATGATGAGAGCAAGAGGAAGGAGAAGTGGAATCATGGGCACATGATTGAGGTGAAGAGTGATGGGGAGGGGGGATAGACTCACAAGTAGGGAATTTAAGAGACGAAGGGGAAGATGAAAGAGAATGATCTTGAGATGAAGAATGGGGATAGGAAGAGGGTAAGGGATAGATGGCTCTTTCCTCTTCCTAACCATTCTCCACCCATTTGACGTAATCACATATTTAAAAGAGGGGGTACACAGAACATGGACATCAAAATGATTACTAGGGGTGGATGAGGGAAGAGGTGTACCATTAGTGGTAGGTGAGGAATGAGGAGAGAACTGAGTGATAATCAGAAAGAAGGCTTGATTGGGAGGTGTATGACCACTAGACAAAGAAGAGTTTAGGGTGGCCGAACTGGTTTGTTCCTCTTGATAGGACACTCATGAATTAGTTAGCCTTCTTTTCGGCAATAAAAACATGCATTTGACTTATTCAAATAGACTAGAGGTTGATCCGATTCAAAAATTGGGCCAATAAGTTTGAAGTTCTTTGGTAGTGATCTATTTAGGTTTACTTCTACGCAAGCAGTTGGGTGAACCCTTAAATTTGAAAATTTGTTAGAATTATGCTTACACTAGATTACTCTACTTAGTTGAGCCACAACGTCCTTTAAAAATGGTCTAAAAGCCAAATTAAGGAAAGGTAGCTCAACCCACATGGGGTAATGCGATTGAGGCGATCCTTTAGGTTGAAAATTAAAATTCCAAGCTTGTAGGTAACATATTTTCCCACAAATGACCTTTGTCATATTGCAAAATGACTTGAGCATGATCTCCTAATTTAAACAGATAAGAAACATATCCTTTTCCAAGGCTTTTTAAAGCTTCAATTTCCCATCCTTTATTTTCCAATTTAATCAAGCCCATTTATAAAATTTTGCATCAAAAGGGATGCCTCCTAGGTAAAACAAAATAACAATTCTATTTTGACATTATGGAATAACATCAATAACATCATTAGGAAGTTGTATTTCTAAGGTTTTATGTGGTTCAGAGTGTGAGTGGTCTTTTGACATCCATTCATTTGGTTCTTCACCCATATTGGTTGTATTTTTCTCCATTGCCTCATCTTTAGTGCGCCCTACATTGATTACACTATTATCCTTAATATTAGACTTATTTTCCTCCATTTTTCTTGTTGCCTCTAGGTTAGAGATCTCTCTAACTTGTCTAGTTCGTTTGCTTTGCTTCGTCACCAATTTCGCTCTAGACTTCTCAAGCATTACCATTAAGGTGAGATTTGAGATAGTCTTTGGTAGAGACAATTAAGTTGGAACTTATTAAAAAAAGATTAGTTTGTAAAATAAAAATAGTAGAAAATATAATAGGAAAAAATCATTATAATGATAAATATTGTATTTAAATTGTGAAATGTTTATTTTTATTTATTTGCATTTAATGTTTGTTTCTAAAAGGAAGAATAATTTTTAAAATTTTAGATAAAGTAAACTAGCATATTTATTTGAAAAAAATGACTTCGTAAATATATCTTTTAGTGACTTTTATATAGATTTCTCTAAAGATAAGTATACTAGTAGCATCCGTATTCGCAACATGGAAAATGTTAATTCAATGTTCAACATTATTTTAATTTATCGATCATTAAGTAAAAAGAAGTAAAGATCTGTTATGATTTATGTAACTTAGATATATTCTATATTCAAAATTTAGCATATTGATATACTAGTAAAAACATCTAAAGGTGATATTGGATGACTAATAAGCACACATATTAACAACTCTGGGTCAAGTATTGCATAATTATGTTTCTTAAAAATTCTTTTCATGTAGTAGTTGATTGATATGGCTATTTATATATATGCCTATCAACCATCATGTTTTTAGTAGTTTTTAACATTTTCATGGGTTTAATAATTTAAGAGATTTTGATGAATATATTAAAAATAAGTTATTTTTAATGTATCATTATTTATCAAGACTAGTAATCATTTGCAACAACATGAAGAGTGGTTACAAAAAATATTATTTACAAGAATATTAATTTATATAATTTTCTAGTAAGCAATGTATTTTTATATAACACTATAATTATTTCAAAACAATGTATGCATTAATTTTATCACATTGAATTTTGTAGAAGAATTTTCATTTGATATTTGTTTAACCTTCATACTTTAGATACTTTTAATTGTTATTTATACATATATTTTTAAAGTCATAATAAATCTAGTAACAACATCAAAGTGATATAAATTAATTTCCAATTATGTAATTTATGTATTGTTCATTAAAAAAGGTCCATTTAATAAAGAACCACATAATATTGGTAAGACTATGACTAACCATTAAACTTGGAATCATTTATTCAAACCAAAGACAAATGTTACACTCTAGACACATTGCATGCCTTAATTATTCAAACCTAACCCATTGTTACCGTCATTTCTTCATTGTTACTTTAGACCATCAAAGAAAAAATAATTACTAAAAACTTCCTTTATATAAGATTGAAGGATTATGACATTGTAAACGAACTAAACGTCCTAACATTAGAACATTTGAAAAACTTTAATTCAAAATAGAGTAGAAGATTAATCACTGATAGATTTGGTAACAATCTTTGTACTCTTAGAAATTGTATGCTTTATAAGTTGTTGAGGAAAAAAGAGACTCAACTGTTTGAATTTCTTGCATATGGATGGTGTTCTTGTTGTCGCAAAACAAAGCTGGTTGTTTCATTGACAATTTAATCAAAGATGTCGTTGATAAATCTATTCATAATCTTTATGGTCTAGATGAAAATATTGATATTAGGGTGCACTTGCTTTAGAACTTTAAACATGTAGATCTTGTAGGTTTAGTTGCTTCTTTTATTTTGTTGTTGTTGTTGTTGTTGTTGTTATCTCTAGTTTTTTGGGGACGTTATTTTAAACATTGGACAACCTCTCCAACATGACATAATTTCTCAACCATACATTTTTTCTTTGTGATACACTTTGCTTTTCATGCCATCAAATAACTGCTATAAAAATTATGAAATTAAATTACAAGTAAAATTTAAATTTGAACTAAAATAAAAATAAATTGCAAATAAAAAATTATAATTATAATTTTAAAATTCGAAGACTTAATAAAAACTTAAATTTAAAACTAAATTATAATTAAATAAAATGAAATTATAAACTATATTATAAATTAAAATTTAAAACCAGATTTAATTATATGATGGTACAAGCCGAATCCATTGTACATCAACAATTTGTATGATGGTATAAATCAAACCCATTGTATATCATGTAAATCAAAACACAACACACTATCGTAGAGCCTTGGTATGCATCCACCATTTTTGTAGATGAAATACATTGCAACAAGCTTAGACTTTCCAAGATATTTTGTAGTCGTCTAGTAATAAATAAATGCTAGTGCACTATCTTATAAGAGAGACTTTTTGAAAGAATATAAAATCAAACTTAACTAAAAAACTCTAAAATGGACTCTATGCCTAACTCGAATGAATTATCCTGCCTTCTTTTAAAGACGAGCCAGGTTCAACCAACAAACAATATGATTCAAAATATTGTTGAAGAAAAAAATCTATATAATTTAATGTAGACATTTTTCAAATTAAGATCACATTGGAGAATATTCATAAAAACTGTTGATAGCTTTGATTGAATATTTAAAATGAGTTTTGAAGAAAAATGAATTTAGAAAGTTATGAGTAGAAGAGAATGATAAGAGACTTACTAGCAATACAAGTTGGAGAAGATGACAAGTAGAAATATTTATAATTATAAATGTGTAATGGGTAATACATTTAGCCATCCATGATTTCAGTGATTGTTTTTGTTTGAAGGAAAAACAGATTTTGAAGGGATCCAATACCCTTTACACAACAAAACTACAAACAAACTGCAATTAACCAAAACCAAATGATTTTTTAAGGGGTCCATCATCCCAATTAATTTTTGTCAATTATTTAGGAACGAGTGTAACATTTATTTATAATAAAATATTAAAAGGAATCCAAATTTTTGTTAGGCACATTCATTCTCACCTTTAAAGTTTGCAATAAAAATGATGCTGCACTTCACTCATTTATTGCACTTCTGATTAACATGTAATAGTCTATTTGGTGGAGGATAGACCTTGCAAGTAGCTCTTGGACTATGAGGGTCTCCCTTTTCGGTGTCAGAGATGCTTCTCTGTGGGTCATTTGGCCTCTACTTGCCCACAAGCCCCCCGCAAGGGTGCTGCTACTTGGTGGAAGGATGCTCTCTCAGATCACCTCATGGTGGGTTCTCCTCCTTTGGAAGTTTCTTTTGTGGAGGTTGACCCTATTATTTCTTCTCAGGAACCCATTTCTGCTCCTCTTATGACTCTTTCCGTGGAGCCACTGTTGGCTCGATCTGCTGACATTGTTTTGTTTGAGCCTTCCCGAACATCGTTGATTGCTTCTGATGGTCCTTCGTTTGATCTTGTTTCCTCCCCTACGCTGCTGTCTCCCCCGCCGTGTGGTGGCTCTTTGCCCTTGGTGGCTTTGGTTGATCCGCTTCTCTCACGTCGCTTGGTGGACTTGGATTCATAGTCTTCCTGGTCTGTTGTGCTGAGAAAGAAGGGACTCTCTGGATCTGTCACAACTTTGCGGCCTAGGGTTAAGGGAGTCAGATTGGTACCCTCAGATTCTGGGGTTGTCTAGTCCTAGCCTATGTTTCGACGACTGTCTGTTAGTGTGTGGTTTGTCCTCTTTTCCTAGTTCATTCTTGTTTTGAACTAGCTTCTTTTTTTGACCCTTTGGACTTTTTTGTGTAAATGGTACAACACCTTGTAAATGCTGCTTATCTTATAAAAAATAGTCTAGATCAATTTGAAACATTTGTAGTTTTTATTCTTTGTATTTTTCTTTAGTCAATATAATAAAATAATTATTAGTTTTTTCTTTTTTCCAAAAATTACATTTTACACTTTTTTTAAAGGTATTATAAATGTTATATTGAATGATTAAAAAATATAATTTTTTAGATGATCAAAATATGATGTAAATTTGACAATTTTATTTTTTACATAACAATAATTTATTAATTAAAATAAATATTTTATATTATCTTGAGTATAATAGAATAATTCTATAAATCTATTATATTCAAGATAATATAAAATATTTATAAATATATCAAAATTAGATATCTTTCTTTCTAAATAATTATGATTTTTTTATCAACCTAATAATTCTCTTGGCAGTCCACCTTTCAATAAGGTTATGGATCATTTTAATTTACTTGATCAAAAGAGAATGAAGTTGAGGACTTCTTATTAGTTTTAGGATTATTGGGTTCTATAAAATCTTTTCAAATCAATTTTAATATTTTTAATGAATAATTAAATAATTTAAGTAAAGTAAATTAATTTAATTTATTTGATAAAAAAAATGGTAGATTCAGTTTTACAACAATTTTGTACAATTTTAGAAAGAGATGGTTAACACACATTTTACTAAAATTTCATATATGGAAATCCAACAAAGCATTCTATAAATAAATGAACTATTGAAGAAATATTTTATATTATATATATAGTTCATTTATTATTTAACTATAATTTATTTTATTTATTTATGAATCATTTTATTTTATTTAAATTTATTTAATAAATATTTTAAATAAATGTATTTAAAAAATGAATTAATTTGCAATTATTTTATTGAATTTAAGAATTATTTTCTTTTATTTTAAAATTATTTCAATTATTGTAGGACATGATGGTGGTTTTAACACAATCAATTGTTGAGTAACAATAAATCACTATTCCTCTTGAAAATATGGGTTCCTACTCCAAGGTTCCTTTTAAGCTAGGTCTTGATTGTGATGGATAGCTTAGTGGTTTATGTCAACTATTTAGACAAAGGGTCTTTGCAATCTAGACTTCTAGACAATACATTACAACATGCAAAATACACATATATCTCTTATATCCTTCAAAATTCAAACATTGCATTTTAATCCAATGTTACATTAATCTTTAACATATCTTTGCATTAATCATGTTCTTCAAATATTTAGAACAACTTAAAGATTTGGTTCAAATAAATAGAAAAAGATTAAGGTAAGAAGAAAGATTGAAAATACACTAAGTTAAGCGGGCAATGATAAATCCCATTTTATCTATCAATTTTGAAGTGTTTAAGCAAAATCAAGAAAATCAATATTACCACAATCAATATTCACACAATTCACATATGATATTTGATGCAATCATCGAGGAGAAATTCTATGCTCAAATTTTCAAGCCAGATCAAATCAAATCACCATGTTACGTACACAAATTTGAGACAAGACTCTATTCATTACCACTGTTATGAAAATAATTTCACTAATTTATTCAAATCAAATAGATAAAATAGACATACCATCACCAATGATCAAGAATCCATATCCATGCTATAGGCACAGTCCTTCAATATTATATTTATTATTCACAAAATTCAATAGAAAAGTGCACGCTGAAATAGTATCTATTTCTTAATACAAAATCATTTTTGATGCTTTACAATTTCCCAAAAGGCAAAATATATAGAAACCATGTGTGCTATAACTCATAGATCTAGAAACAATTAACTTAAAGTTCAACTTGGCCAATCAACCCCCTATTTGAAAATGAACTGAACTAAACTAATTGCTAACACTAAAATTGTAGATCTATTGAAGATTTAATGCCATATCAACATTTTTCTAATTTAGATGCTCACTTATTACAAATTAAATCAAAAGAATCAAAATTTAAATATTACATCACTTAACATGTGAGAATTTTTTTGAAAAATATTAATAACTTCATTTAAAGTACTCATATCGAGTCCTTTATGATATTACAACTTAATCCTTTGTGAAAAAGTAGAGCCAAACTCATTGAAAGTCATTAGCTTGTATTGAAAATTTTGAATATCTACTTTCTGCTACATCATTTGGTTGATGATCCCGTTAGATAACTGACCATGTAACGACTTTTCAAAATATCCAATCATCTTTGTTAGGGAAGCCACCAAAAAAGGTTTTCCCAAAATGTGCAACCTAGACTTTGCACAAACTGTTCTATTTTGACCATCACCTGATCAACTAGTCCATTGTTTTTGCTCAGTTTGTCCTTGCACTTATTCAAAACTTTGATCCTTAGTTGTATGATCTTTAACCATTCCTTTGGTTTATCCTAATATTCTTCTTCAATCACAACTACTTTTATGAAGTCCTAAATACAAGTAGCTTTTATTCTCTACAAAATTGGGATATAGTCATTCCATACCAATAAGTCTTCATTTATTTTGACTCAATTTTGTGAGCTAGACTAGTTTCATCACTAATGAAGTGATAAGCCTTTATTTCCTTTCTCAAAACTCCACTTCCTAATGCCTGTAAGTCATCCCTCCATTCCCTTACAACAAAAAGGAGACCTTCAGGGTTGGCATGTTGAGCATCCTTATTTAATGTCACCTACAATTTAATTGGAGTTGGCACAATTGAATCAATAGGATCAATCAAATGGTTGACATAAGCTATCACCCGAGACACTTGGGCCTTGAGCTCTTCCTTAGTCTTCTCATATTTTTGCATCCTATTGAGGTTAATAGACATAACTATTTGCAATGCTTGATTTTTCTTTTCTTTAGTCTGAGCTCCCAAGTTCACTTGCTGCACTTGGTAGTTTGAGGGCAACATATTAGATTCAAGCTTTTCCACCCTTGGGATAGTAATTTTTACTATTCTATTCCCCTTCTTGTCTATAGTGGTGGTGGACAACCTTGATCTTTCTTCTGTTGGGTACTTGGAAGGCCTCAACAAGAATAACAAAATCTTCTTCCTCTTCTTGGACACATGTCCTTTTCTTTTTTTGAATAGTATGGTTTAATTATACTAGGAAGGTGGAAGTAACTTCATGCTGAGGAGAAGGGATGAATTCTGTATCATGGGAAGCCTACAAATCTTCATGTTCCACTTTAGGTCCCACTCTTTCTTTCTTGGATTCTTTCCTTCCAAGCTCTTCTTCTTGCACACCTTTATCTAAAGTTTCCTCTTCTTGACCTGGTAGCTCCTCTTGCTCAGGGGGTGGAGTATGAGTGTCATGTGGAGGCGAAGGAGGAGGAGAAGGAATGTGAGGTGATGGGGGGAGGAGGAGGAATTGGAGAAGTGGGAACATGATGAGGAATTGGAGAAGGATCTCAAGGTGATGGAGGAGTTGTAGGTGATAAAGATGGAAGGGGAGATTCATGTGGAGGAGAAGAAGAGGGAGTGGGTGAACTAGACTTTGGGATAGATGGTATGGAAGAGGATGGCACCTGAGATGACCTCTGTGCTCTCTTCTTCCTTTGAGGATGAATTTATTCTGTCACTCTCCTTTTCACTAGTCTCAATGACTATAATTTCTTCTCTTCTTTTCCTCTTGGATCCAATTGTTAAGGATGTTGGTTTTTATTTTGCAATAGTAGTAGTGGAGGGCCCTTCAACCTTCTTTGGTTTCTTTGGTTGAGGTTTAAGCCCTCGTAACTCCATCATTAGGAAAGGGGATGCCAACCATCTCTTTGAGCAAACTATGGTCCATTGGTTGCTCTCACTTCCATATTTGTATCTTCTGTAATTGAGTAGTACACATTGTGGATTGGTTTGTTAAACAGCTCTTAGACACTATAAATGGGATCCAAAACTTTCCCATTATATTTTAATTCCTTTGGCACTTTGGCCACATTGCAACTCCTCATCATCCCTATTGTCAATCTATAGTAGTCCTTCATTCTTACTTCATACTCATCCTCACAGTTGCACTAGTGATCGTCTAGACTAGGTTCATGTTTGCAAACTAAACCAATTACCTTAGTGATTTTTCCAATTGGATCAAATTGGTTGTAGGGTCATTGTATAAATGCATTGTATACAAAGCCATCTTTGTTTCTACAGTCTTGACATTCTGCATGTTAGCACATGAGTATACACCCATTTTAATGGGGAAGGAGTACCCTGACTTGTGCTTCCCAACAATCATTTTATGGATTTTCGTGACCTTCCTGCATAGTTTCAATAGGATTATCCTATCAATGAGTTATCTTGACAGCTTCAAAGGAGCCTTGTGGAACTATGCCACCCTGATGTTAGTGAACGTTTTGAATTGGATATTATCAATTCCCCCAATTCTTCAACTCTACCAAATTTCCTCTATTGAGATCCTCTTGGAAAAATCATTTTCCAATCTTCTGATAATGACATAGAGGAAAGCATCATTTACTATACAATAATTCCTATTGTTGGCATTCAATTCCAACTGTGGATAGTGTTTGCACACTTTTGTTTCCCCTAGTTGGAGGGATCCTAGCCTTTTCAATCCTTCGAATGTTTCCTAATAGGAAAGAAAATACACCAAGTAATCTAAGTCATATAGAATTTGTTGTTATTCAACATTTCTTTCAATTGTTCATATGTAGTGTGTTGCTAATAGTGGTGGCCTAGTCTATTTTCTTATTTGATACCACTGCCAAGATGTAATAGAACATCCATGGGTGGAAGTATCTGGCATGTGGATAACCATAGAACTTGTTGAGAAGTGTGATTTGGTCCTTGGCATCTTCTCATAGTTTAGTCCTGTGTTGTACCTTGGCCATTTTAAGTGCTAGCTTCATGGGGTTGAGCAATAGTTGAGCGTACATGAAGTTGAGGCAGCTTACATTATTCTTCTCAAAATAGGTCAATGCCCTTTTGATGTCAATTATTTCATATTTTGGAGAGGGATCCCAAACACCCTTCCAATCATGTTGGGATTGGTATCCAACATTACCTCTCTAGAAGGTCCCATTATCATCCTCTGACTATGATAATAGTATTGAGCGCATGTCAATACTAATTTAGAAGATTGCATTGAGATTGAGAATGTTGCTACCTCCACAAGTCCTAAATTGGCCAAAGAGGTAGCCATGGTTGAATTATCTGCTTTGTTGTGGACTCTCCTATGGAACTCATTCATATCCACATGTCCTAAGTCCCTGTCTCCAATGTCTAGGTATGGGGAGAATGTCTTGGAAGGAGAATGGTACCCTTTGTATTTATACTTCATCTTGGCACCTTCTTCTTGCATACTTTCTACACATTCAAAATATCATCCATTAGAAGATAGAAGAGATCAATTCTGCATTGAAAACTCAAAGAACATCTTGATCAGGACCTGAAGAGTAGTTATTTTGCGTCTTATTGCAAAGAAGGAATCTTAAACCCATACTTAACCAAAATTTTATCTTGTTGGAAATCAGCATTCAGGGATGTTGCTATTGCTTTCTAAAAGTATTAACCATTTTGACTAAATTCATCCTGAACACTGATTTTTTGAAGATATGTTGAATTGCTTTGAATTAATGGGCGTTAGAGTTCATGAGTGTTATCTCTTTGTTACTCTTATCAAACCGTAATAGTTAAAGTGAACACCCGATGACAAATACCTGAAAGTTTGGTAACAAAGTAAAAGATTATTGTTGGGAGTCGAAAGTTAAGAGATACCTATATCGTTTTCCATTAAGTATCAGCAAGGCTCAAGAGGTAATCTTAATCTTCGAAAGCTGAAGACAACTAACTTTGGAGATCTTTGAGAACTCTTGTTTTCTTTGAAGGAAAATTTTGGTTATTGAAGATCGGATATGTCTCTTGTGTTTTAAAGATTATTTCGATAATTGATAGAATGTATGTCCAACATCCGATTCCCGAAATGTCTAGGTGATATTTGGGTAACTATTTTCGATGGTCAGAGATTGGGAAGGTAACTTATTCCTTAAATGTATTTTCAAAAATAGATAAGACTTATTCTTGAGGTTCGACTACCGAAAAAGGTTTGAATAAAAATGTGAAGTCATCGAGTTTCTGGAGTCAGTAATTAGGCTTAACCCTTTTTAAATCTTTCAAATAAATGTTAAGATACATTCCTAATATTCGAAGACTGAAAGACAACCAAATTTATATAAGTACGAGTCATAAAGTTCGGGGAGTTGGGGATGAGGCTCGACTCCTACAAATGATTTAGGCGAACATTAAATGGGATAATCAATTTCTGATTATCCAAAAAATTTGCTAGAATTTTGAAAGATTTTCATGATGTGTCGGTATCGGGGATCAAAGATATGGTTAATTATCTTTTCAAAACAAGGGTCAAAATGGAAAATTGAAACTCGATGAGGTGTGATTGGCAACATCACAAACAATCTCGATTGACATGTTGAGGCGAAACAAGATTTGGTTAGCAAACGAAAATAAAAACAAAAACGAACAAAAAGGAGAAGACAAGAAAACAACAAAAACAAAAAAAACCAACAAGAGGCAAAACCAAAACTCAGCTGAATCCCAACAATGAGGAAACACAATGTGACAATAAACAAAAGAACACAAAGACAACCACAATTTGAATGGTATCTCAAGGCTTACTTGGGAATTGCACAAAGGCGAAACAAAGAAACAAGACAAGGACCACTTCTTGACCTGGTAGCTCCTCTTGCTCAAGGGGTGGAGTATGAGTGTCATGTGGAGGTGAAGGAGGAGGAGAAGGAATGTGAGGTGATGGGGGAGGAGGAGGAATTGGAGAAGTGGGAACATGATGAGGAATTGGAGAAGGATCTCAAGGTGATGGAGAAGTTGTAGGTGATAAAGATGGAAGGGGAGATTCATGTGGAGGAGAAGAAGAGGGAGTGGGTGAACCAGAATCCAGGATGGATGGTATGGAAGAGGATGGTACCTAAGATGACCTCTGTGCTCTCTTCTTCCTTTGAGGATGAATTTATTCCTCACTCTCCTCTTCACTAGTCTCAATGACTATAATTTCTTCTCTTCTTTTCCTCTTGGATCCAATTGCGAAGGATGTTGGTTTTTATTTTGCAATAGTAGTAGTGGAGGGCCCTTCAACTTTCTTTGGTTTCTTTGGTTGAGGTTTAAGCCCTCGTAACTCCATCATTAGGAAAGGGGGTGCCAACCATCTCTTTGAGAAAACTATGACACTAGTTGCTCTCACTTCCATATTTGTATCTTCTGTAATTGAGCAGTCCACATTATGGATTGGTTTGTTAAACACCTCTTAGACACTATAAATGGGATCCAAAACTTTCCCATTATATTTTAATTCCTTTGGCAGTTTGGCCACATTACAACTCCTCATCATCCCTATTGTCAATCTATAGTAGTCCTTCATTCTTACTTCATACTCATCCTCACAGTTGCAAGTTAGTGATCCTCTAGACTAGGTTCATGTTTGTAAACTAAACCAATTACCTTAGTGATTTTTCCAATTGGATCAAATTGGTTGTAGGGTCATTGTATAAATCCATTGTATACAAAGCCATCTTTGTTTCTACAGTCTTGACATTCTGCATGTTAGCACATGAGTATACACCCATTTTAATGGGGAAGGAGTACCCTGACTTGTGCTTCCCAACAATCATTTTATGGATTTTTGTGACCTTCCTACATAGTTTCAATAGGATTATCCTATCAATGGGTTATCTTGACAGCTTCAAAGGAGCCTTGTGGAACCGTGCCACCTAGATGTAAGTAAACGTTTTGAATTGGATATTACCAATTCCCCCAATTCTTCAACACTACCAAATTTCCTCTTCTGAGATCCTCTTGGAAACATCATTTTCCAATCCTCTGATAATGACATAGAGGAAAGCATCATTTACTATACAATAATTCCTATTGTTGGCATTCAATTCCAACTGTGGATAGTGTTTGCACACTTTTGTTTCCCCTAGTTGGAGGGATCCTATCCTTTTCAATCCTTGGAATGTTTCCTAATAGGAAAGAAAATGCACCAAGTAATCTAAGTCATATAGAGTTTGCTGTTATTCAACATTTCTTTCAATTGTTCATATGTAGTGTGTTGCTAATAGTGGTGGCCTAGTCTATTTTCTTATTTGATACCACTGCCAAGATGTAATAGAACATCCATGGGTGGAGGTATCTGGCATGTGGAAAACCATAGAACTTGTTGAGAAGTGTGATTTGGTCCTTGGCATCTTCTCATAATTTAGTCCTGTGTTGTACCTTGGCCATTTTAAGTGCTAGCTTCATGGGGTTGAGCAATAGTTGAGTGTAGATGAAGTTGAGGCAGCTTACATTATTCTTCTCAAAAGAGGCCAATGCCCTTTTGATGTCAATTGTTTCATATTTTGGAGAGGTATCCCAAACACCCTTTCAATCATGTTGGGATTGGTATCCAACATTACCTCTCTAGAAGGTCCCATTATCATCCTCTACTTATGATCATAGTATTGAGCAGATGTCAATACTAATTCAGGAGATTGCATTGAGATTGGGAATGTTGCTACCTCCACAAGTCCTAATTTGGCCAAAGAGGTAGCCATGGTTGATCTATCTGCTTTGTTGTGGACTCTCCTATGGAACTCATTCATATCCACATGTCCTAAGTCCCTATCTCCAATGTCTAGGTATGGGGAGAACATCTTGGAAGGAGAATGGTACCCTTTGTATTGATACTTCATCTTGGCACCTTCTTCTTGCATACTTTCTACACATTCAAAATATCTTCCATTAGAAGATAGAAGAGATCAATTCTGCATCGAAAACTGAAAGAACATCTTGATCAGGCCCTGAAGAGCAGTTATTTTGCGTCTTATTGCAAAGAAGGAATCTTAAACCCATACTTAACCAAAATTTTATCTTGTTAGAAATCCTGATTCAGGGATGTTGCTATTGCTTTCTAAAACTCTTAACCATTTTGACTAAATTCATTCTGAACACTGATTTTTGGAAGATATGTTGAATTGCTTTGAATTAATGGGCGTTAGAGTTCATGAGTGTTATCTATTTATTACTCTTATCAAACCGTAATAGTTAAGGTGAACACCCGATGACCGATACCTGAAAGTTGGTAAAAATGTAAAAGATTATTGTTGGGAGTCGGAAGTTAAGAGATACCTATATCGTTTTCCATAAGTATCGGTAAGGCTCAAGAGGTACTCCTAATCTTCGAAAGCTGAATACCATCAATTTTTGAGATCTTTGAGAACTCTTGTTTTCTTTGAAGGAAAATTTTGGTTATTGAGGATCGGATATGTCTCTTGTCTTTTAAAGATTACTTCGATAATTGATAGAATGTATGCCCAACATCCGATTCTCGAAATGTCCAGGTGATATTCAGGTAACTATTTTCGAGGGTCAGAGATTGGGAAGGTAACTTATTCCTCAAGTGTATTTTCAACAATAGATAAGACTTACTCTTGAGGTTCAACTACCGAAAAAGGTTTGAATAAAAATGTGAAGTCATCGAGTTTCTGGAGTCAGTAATTAGGCTAAACCCTTTTTGAATCTTTCAAATAAATGTTAAAGATACATTACTAATATTCGAAGACCAAAAGACAACCAAATTTATATAAGTACGAGTCATCAATTTCGGGGAGTTGGGGATGAAGCTTGACTCTTACAAATGATTTAGGCAAACATTAAATGGGATACTCAATTTCTAATTACCAAATAACTTTGCTAGAATTTTGAAAGACTTTCATGATGTGTTGGGTATCGGGGATCAAATATATGGTTAATTATCTTTTCAAAACAAGGGTCAAAATGGAAAATTGAAATTCAATGAGGTGTGATGGACAACATTACAAACAATCTCAATTGACATGTCGAGGTGAAACAAGATTTGGCAAGCAAATGAAAATAAAAACAAATACGAACAAAAAGAAGAAGACAAGAAAACAACAAAAACAAAAAGACCAACAAGACGTAAAACCAAAATTCAGCTGAATCCCAACAATGAGGAAACACAATGTGACAATAAACAAAAAAACCTAGAGACACAACCACAATTTGAATGGTGTCTCAAGGCTTACTTGGGAATTGCACAAAGGGGAAACAAAGAACAAAGACAATGACCATTGAAGGAGAAGCATGCTAAGACTCTCACAACAAACTAGATACAAGCAAACAAATAAAGGAAGACACTCAAACCAAACATAGCACTATCAACTATGCATTAGTGGATTTTAGCAAGAAAGCTTCAAGGGAATTGTAGAGTGCATCGAGAATTACAACTTCACAATGTTCAAATGATAATTGAAACTATGTAATTGACCCATTTAAACCAAATTAATTGGCACATTAAAGCACAATAAATGCAGAGCGAGGAAAATAAATGTTTTATCAAGTGGGAAAAATTAGAAAACAAGATGTCACCACCATTGGGGTATCAAGAGTTAGGGATGTCACAAAGGACATGCTGATGAAGAGAACCCCAATGCCCAAAACTACAATATGGGAGAGAAGGGAGCAAAAAGGCATTGAAGATTAGGCTTGACAAGGATGGTGTGTCATCATGAGAAAGCCTGAAATCCCAACAAGAAGAGAAAAGGGAAGGGAAAACAAGGAGGAAGGAAAAATAAAGCCAAAAAAATAAAGGCAAAAAAGGAAAAGAGAATGTGAGAAAACAAAAGAAAAAAAGGGGGTGCCCATTTTGTTAGAAAACAAGAAGGGGTGTGAGTGTAAGATACAACAAGATAATTTTTTTAAATAACATCTATTTCTAGTAACCAAGGACAATAATGAGTTCAAAAAATGAATGACAAAAAAAAATTCTTGTTTACATTATCCATGATTTTAGTTTAAACCTCTCTCATAGTCTCACTTGTGATATTTGTCTTACACCTTCAATTCAACAATTAAAATAATATTAATGATCTTAAATATTTGTTTTCACCCTTTTGTTATTTATCCTTTAAAAATACCTACTTCCCTTTACTTTCACAACTATCTTTTTACCTTACACACCTTTAAATATTAAATCATATTTTAATTTTTTTTATTTGATTTCAATTTACATGCAATAGATTGAAATTAAACTGCATGGCCTGTTTAATTTTTAAATATCTATAGACTTCACAAGAATCAGCCACATACTCTTAATAATTCATGAAAGCTTCTATTTTAGTCATTGACTAAAATAATAATTGTGTCCATCTATACTACCACATCACTATAGGTCTAGTCAATGCTGAATCTTTATTATACATATTTTCATCTTATGTAAAATAAAATAACTCTTAAGTAAATAAAATAGGTCACATTTTTAGATAGATGTATTTAAGATATTTATCATGTTTGTTAATGTTTTTGATATTAGGGATAAAACAGATTTTGAAGGGATCCACAACCCTTTACAACCTGAAAAGCCAGACTGCCAAAAAGGACAGCCTGCAGCCACAAAAAAGCCAGCTCCCAAGCCAAGAACATCATGTTTTACATTTTGACTTACTCTTGTGGGAACGGAGCGTCATTTCAAGAGAAGGCTCAGATGCTTTTGATTTTTTACTCATAACTATAATCCAACCTTCTTCCACTTGTGCTGCCTTAGCTTGCCAAGCCAACACATCACTATCCTAGGTTTGTTCGTTTGTAGCCCTAGTGGAAACAACATTGTTCAAATGTGCAGGCAGGGTCTTATCCGAAGAAGTGCCCGAAATAGGGAAACAACATTGTTCAAATAGGGTCTTATCATGTTTGTTAATGTTAATATTATGTTTATTATTAATAATTAATTATTTGATATGTAAATGATTTCCCAATTTAAGTTAAAGGGTTTTTATTTGCATGGTCACAACATGATGCTATGTGCATTGCTACCATTGTAGAATAACTCTCCATGTAAATAATGTATCCATTGTTGCATTGATGAAAACTAGAGGGTTGTTCATTCTTTGAAATTATTTCCCAAGGGTTTATTTCTTACAATTTGAGTGAGAAGATGAAAGATATTTTGTCCTCAATAATGACCCTTGGTAGTTGGAGAATGCTTGCTTATATATCTAGAAATGGTGTCCAAACTTAGATCCTTTGTCTTGCTCTCTATTCAATTCCCCTAATTGCATTAGATTGTACAATTTACTAGAATATTAGTTGATTGAGGGGATCATAACATATTGGGAATGATCTTGGAGATGTACATTCTAGTGATTAGGAGATTCTTGATGGCGATCAAGGATATATCCATGAATATACATTTTATCCATTCAATCGATCCCCAAAAGCATCATTTTAGATTTTGAATATGGTGAATGGATTCAATTGGTGGAGGTTGAAGAGATATTTAGCATGTTTTCTCCTTATGTGAAATTTGATCCCATCCTACACTTAATCACTAAGGAGAACACAAGCACTAAGAGGGCCTCAAAATGGGTTGTTAAGCCAAATCCCATAATTCCCTAGCCCTCCTCTCTGACCCCCTTAATCCTCTAAGGTGAGTCTTGTGGTGGAAGTTTCATCCTCTCTTCACCCAAATGGATAATAATCCCCTAACTTTAAGCATCAATGGGTTGATGATTGATTACTTTGTTGAAGCTAACGAGTCTATGAACCATAAGGAGTTGGAAATTGCTCCTTTTGAAAGGCCTTCCTTTTCCCATGAAATAAAACCCATTTGGGATGGCTTAGAAGGCTATTCTTGGTATGACTGAGAGAATGAGGTTGAAGGATCTTTAGGATCACCAATTTCATTGATGTATTGACCAATAAGCTATGAGGATTTTAAAGGCCAACATTACTTTGGGGAAAAATCATGGCCACAAGACAAATAAATAAAAAAATAAGGGAGTATGCCATGTTTGAGGGCTCCTCCATCAAATAGTATTTTTTGTAATCTAAGGAAGGAAAAACCTCTCTTAGAGAACAATGAATATTGACACAAACATGAGCCTAGAAAACTTTGTTTGACCAAGCAGATCATTTAGAACCACTATTGGTTGATATACTAATGTTTCAAGAAACAAAAATAGGTTCAAATGCCGAGAAAGATTTTATTAATCAATACATGGGTTGGGGTGAAATTTTTGTGGATTCTATTGGTTTGGTGGGGGATTAGGACCCTTGTGGTCTCTATTCTATATCATGTTGGAGCTTGTCCACTCCTCTCAAAATTGGATGGTTGTTTTGGTTCAAAGTATTTTATCTAATTTGGCTTTCACTATTCTTAATGTTTTGGTTTATACTAAAATGAAAGATAAGTTATAGGTATGAAATAAAAATTCTAATTTTTTGCAATCATTTTCTTTCAAGGATGGAGATTCCAGTGTTATACTTTCAATATCGAAAAAAGAGGAATACTCTCCTATGCCTCACAATCTTAGATTACTTTTATAAATTTCTTAGACAAGTAGATGTCCTTGACCTTGTCCCCAAGGAGAATTCAATTGAACCAATGGAAGGATGGGTTTTACCAACATTGTAGAGTGTTTAGATAGGTTCCTTCATACATTTTCCAATTGGCTTTTGTCGACTTATTTACTCAATCTTGTTCCATATTTGGATCATATCATTATCCAATTCTCTTATCCACAATAGAGGATTGTGTCCCTTTTTCAAGTTCAAAATAATGTGGTTTATAAGTGTTTGTATCATGGATCTCATCCAATCACGATGGTCCATAATTAATGTTCAAAAAGGTTCAAAGGTGTTTCACTTCATGAAGAAATTAAGTTTCCTCAAGGAAAAGCTAAAGGAGTGAAATTTGATCTCTTTCAAGAATCTATTAAATAAGAGAAAGAAATAATTGAATACAAGCTTGAGACTCTCAATCAAAAGATTCTAGCTATGGCATCCATTAGGAATACTTTATGAAGGAGAAAAATTGTAGGGGACAACATGCGTATTCTAGAAAGAGCATTTTCTTTTGGACATCAAAATTGAGACCTATTTGGACATGTGAGGTATTTAAATGCCAAAATTTTCCAGAATTCCACCAAAGTCAAAAGGTATCAAAATAAAGTTGATTCCTTTCAAGGTTTCTTGATGAAACTCTACTCTCCATGGTGGGAAATTTTTATGGCTGTCTTTCTACTTTTGGCCACTCATGGGGCATCTAACACATGAAATCAAGTAAGTTTGTTAGATAATACACCATGCTTAGTTTTTGATGTTGATAATTCATCTCTCATGGATCTTATATCAATTTTATAAACTTAAAATTTATAACTTTCCAACCCCACCTTGATAAGGCTCTAGGATTGGATGAATTCCCTATGCTTTTATTAGAAATTTTAGAACAATATTGGCCATGATATGTGGAATGTGGTTGAAAAATATAGGAAGTCAAGGAAGATCCTCAAATATATTTAGGCTAATAAAATTTCTCTTATTCCTAAAAAATCCTTGGTTGATTCTTTATATGAATCTTGCTTGATCTCTCTTTGCAATACTTTGTATAAGATCATTTGTAAGGTGATTGTTAACATGCTTAAATTTGTGCTCTAAAGTTTAGTCTTTGTTGAGAAAAGTGGTTTCAATTTGTGGAGGATAATTATCAATGAAATCATTATTGCACATGAAGCTATATACTTGATTGTTAGCACTACTAAAAATGCATGGTTACTAAATTGGATATAAGGCATGTGATAGAGTTGGTTATTGTTGACAAGGAGACTTTGGAGGATAGGTTTTGAGTTGGATTAGGATAATGTCACTTGTTAATACTTACCTATGGAAAGTATACTATTTCAATAAGAAATGTTTAACTCGTTATTAGAAATTATACATGTATGAACCAATTAGATGTTATTTTTCTATGTAATTTTTTTTTATCCTTTACAAGTATATATGCAAGTTTTTAACAAATAATATTTAAAAAAATAAATTATCAACTAGTCATGCTCCTAATTCTCTATTAGATGACTCCTCTTAGGATGATGATGAGTCTTTATATTTTGATGCGGCTTTGATGTGTCCTTCAAACCCTATCGGGGAACCTCCTTCGCTGACCTCACTACTCAATATGCCTTTGGCTTCACATTAGCTTTAGATTACTCATGTGGTGGATGGTCACCTTTCACCTTTTCATTCTATGGCTTTGTGCTTACATGTTGACAAGATCCTTGTGGGGGAATCTCCCTTGCTTCCCGTTGTTTTGAGAGTTTGAATGCTAATATATCTTGGACTATTGTAAGGGGGAAGATAGGTCTTCCTATATCACTTCCCCAAACTCATGTTCGAGTGTTGGGAAAGATGTCAATTCATTCAAGGCCTGGTATTATTTAAGTGGGACCTTAGGGGTCCCAACTCTTTCATTCATTTGCTGTTGTTTATGATAACTTGGCTACAACTGTTCCTCTCTCTTTTGGTTGTGCTATTTCTTTGCCATTTCTAGCTAGCTTGGGCCTATTTTTCCTCAGCTTTTGGCATCTTTGAAAAGGGTTAGGATGCTAGTATCCTACTTAATTTAATAATTTTTTTTTTGATTATCTAACGCCTTTTAGCTCTTATTCTAATTGGCTAATTTCTTTAGTTGTTATGCTAGCCTTCACATAAATTGACAAGAAAAGGTAACTAATATAGTACCTATATGGTTCATAATGCAATATTTGCACAAAAAATATTTGTACAAATATGAATTAAAAATCCCTATATAAAAATTAAGTAATACTAACTCTTTGCTATGTGGAAGAATGATAATTTCCAAAACTATCCTTTGTACATTATAGAATAGATTTTGAGTTAGATTGGATTATGTGGAAAAATAAATTTCAATCATTTCCCCACATGTGTTTGTGGTGGCCTTTCTACTTTTATAAACATTTTTTCCTTCACTTTTTCCATGATGGATTATGTATTGTGATTATATTGATTTAATAAACAAGATTATATTAACTTAATCTTAAATTTGTTCAATTTTATTGTAAAATGTATTTTTTAATTTATTCAATTGTTGTTAAATTTCACAAATTTATATTTCCCCTTTTAGCATGTGTTCAAGAATTTTTAACCTACAAAATTATATTATTTAGTTTTAAATATATATATATTAACTTTACCTTATCTATGAATTTGTATTTTACAACTAAAACATTGGATCTGTTTTGAAGTTATGTTTATGGTTAGGAAACTGTCTAGTTTGGATTGATATTTATAGTTTAGTGGGGTGATGTCATAATGGAAGTGACTCTCCTTCTAACATAATGGTTGATTGGTTATGAATAAATAAGCTTTTTCATTCAATCTCCCCTTTCCTCCTTCATGGTTAACAATCTAGATAATCCTTCCTACACACTTCTAAATTTTTCATTCCATTAAAGTTAGATATACCTAAAAAATGTGTCTTGGGATTGATTATGTAACTAAAAATTCCTTATATCTACATCCAATTAGAATGAGATCTAAAAATATTTTGCCTTGTACAAATAAACTTGTCCATGTAACAATTAAAAGTTTTAGTTTAAAATATTTGTGTAATGCATACCTAATCAATGTGGCTACTAGAGAAACAATGAAATGAAAGTAACATCCAATAACTTTCATAAATTAATGTGGCTAATATGAGTTTGAAGCTTATTGCTAGGGTTTCCTATTTCTGGTTTCAAATTCTAATTTTGGTGACTATTTTTCAGATTTTTACTATCCAAATGCAAATGCAAGAAGGAACAAAAATGGACAAAAGTGACAACTTTTTGGATGCAATTTTAACTAAATTTGCTGATGTAAATGACTGAAAATACACTAATATGCAACTATTATGCAAAATCAATGTAATATGCATGCAATTTTTCTGAATTTTTAAGATTTTAAACAATGCAAAATGTAAATTTAAAACCCTAATGAGATGTAAACTAATGCAATTTTGACAACCCTAAATAGAATGCAAATTAATGCAATTTCATGCAAACTAATGCGAGTCCTAGATCTAGGGTTTTAATGACCTCCAAATTAGAAATTAAGATGTACAATGTTGGGTTCACCAAAATGAAACATAAGAAAAAGTAGGTTTTATCAAAATGGGGTGATGATGCACCTATCTTCCTTGTTTCATTAGGAAAAAGAGATCCCAAAATGTAAGATTGAATTTCAACCCATAGGTGAGTCAACCCTATTGGAGGTCTTGGCTATTTTCCTTATGACAAGGTGGGGTAAATATGCCTAAAATGCACTTTGGAGAGAAAAACTAAAAATACTAAATGAAATCAATTATGCATTGTGAAACTTGAATCATTAATTTAAAGCATAACACAATAAAAAATAAGAAACTTCTGATAGATCTAAGAAGGGTGAGTTGATGTTACTAGTCACCAAAAGTTGTTGCTGAGTGTCCTCCTAGGACAGATTCACCCTAGGGAAAATGGGTCTTGCTACAAGGATCTAAAATCTGATTTCACAGTCCTTTGCTCTTGGATTTGCACTCTCTATTTCTTCGGATCTCGCTGTCGAAAAGTTGGAAATAATTTATGCAAGATTCCATGTCTTGGCAACTTTGATGACAACTTTCACAACTTTAAAAAAATGCACTTTTGATCAATCTTCAATCTTTCTTTACCTGTAAATCTGCAAACACACAAAGAGGAGAAAAATGTTTATTTTTGGTGTATAAGGGTTTTCCTTGGTTAAGCCCTAGTTTGGCAATAAAACCTTGAAATGAAATAATAATGAAAAGAAGGAATGATGAATGAACACTAGCTTGTTGCAACTCAATAAACCCTTTAATGGCTACCCTTGGAGGACTAAAGTCTAACACATCATTCCAAATATTATATCTTGCATGAAGTGGCTTGATTGGATGCTTGATTTGACACTTGATTTGATGCTTGAATTATTGAAACCTACATCATAATGTTAGCTCCAAAAACATGCATGAATGCAAATAACTTTGACATCATGATAGGACCTTGAATGATGTTGTAGATGACTGATAAATTTCCTCTCCAATGCTCTTGACAATAATATTTTCTCTTGTGAAAGTTGTCATAATACTGCTTAGTTTGAATTGATAAAAAGACCTTGTGTCTATAGGTGATTTTCTAATTTCTTGATAATTAAAATTCAAAAGCTGAAAAATTGTAACTTGAATTGGGATCATTAAATAGCACCAAAAAAATATTTAAAATTGGGTTCTAGAATCTAAAGGGGACCTATTCACTCTTGGGAGAATGGGTCCTAGGACCTAAATCCAAGACACAATTTTCAAGGTGTTTAATTTTATGTTTGCAATTGTTTAATGTAGGTTTCCCTTTCAAAAAGTGAGATTAATTAGGCTTTTAAATGCATAATTGAGTCAATTAGAGGCTTAATTAATTCCAATTAATTAAGGGGAGGCAAACATAGTGAGAAAATGTAATGGTGTACATTTTTCGTCATTACACTCACATCAATTAAACTAGTTTTTATAAAAAAACATCCGACTTGTTTAAATCATAAAATATAAACTATAACACATTAAAGTGTAAATATTTTTTTGATATTTTTTTAACCACATACACCAAAGTGAGAAAAAAATAGATCACCATTTAATATTTTTCATATTTTTCTTCTTGCAGAAGAAATCAATTACCACCTCTTCCACAACTTGGCTATGTTCATTATTAATCCAAAATAAATATATAATTTTTTTAAAATAATTTGATGAAAAGAACCCTAGAAATTTGAAAAAAATAAATAAAGAATCAAAACAATCTAGTAGAAACAAATATATTTCATTTCATCCAAAAAAAACTTTTGAATTCTTCAATCTTCAAACTTGTTTTATTTCAATCTCTTTAGTGAATAACTAAAAATTGAACATTAAAAGAAGAAGAAGAATAAGAATAAGAAGAATAAAATTAATTCTTTTTCTTTCTCTAATAAATATTTATTTTTTATTTTCAAACTTAAAAATTAAGACAGAACAATAAACAAGATAATATTAAAATATATTCTTATCAAAAGAAAATAATATTAAAAGATAATTTTATTTTTTATGCACATTTTTTTTCTAAATTAATAATATTAAAATATCATTTTCTTTCCAATTCTTTATTATAATTTAAAAAATTTAATATTAGAAAATCATTTTTTTGATTCACTGATAAAATAAAAAATAATAAAAAATAAATAACAAATCATTTCTTTTCTTAAAAGAAAGTAATTATCACAATAAATAAATAATGTAATATAATGCATTACACTAACTATTTATTTATTTGTAAATTAAATTAATTATTTTTGTACTAATTAATTAACCCTTTTTCCTACACATTTGGATTATTTATGATATTTCAACACAAGGATCTAGTTCTTCTTCCTGAAGGCTGTTCTTGTTGCACATCATAATCTTCCAACACATACCTTAATAGCATTGTTAGAAAAAATATAATAATACATTCACCTTTAATCAATTAACCATGGTAATATACTCTCACTTTATACACAAATACATTAAAATATACTATACATCTAACATAAGTCAATAGAGCACTCCAATGTCATCACAAAAATAGAACATCATAAAATCATAAATGGATTGGGAGTGAGGGATGTTACACTTTTCCCTATTATTACTCATCCCTAGGGTTCAAACTCAATCCAAACATCTAATTACTCATCACCTCAGTTCATATTCATTTGCACAAAAATGACCAAGGTCATTCCATGGTCATAGATATGAACCCTAGACTTTTAAATTTAAATTTATTAAATTGGGCCCATGTTTCCTTCCCTTACTAATTGTTATGAGGTGACTAAAGGGAAATAAAAATCATTAAATTACATGCTAGAATGGTCTATTTAAGGATTAATCCTAGTTCATTTGGAACATCTAGGGACACTCTAGGATCAAGCTAATAACTATGAACTACTAGAAACAATATAGCAAAATCTTATTGACATTAGCATTGCATCATCTTAGACATATTATATGCTTTCCAGTTGTCTTTGGTCATTGTTCCAAAGCTATTGAACTTGTCCACCCAAAGGTTTGACTAAGAACATGACCCTCACAATTCAGTAGATACCCTAAAGGTGTTTGTTAACACCACAAGTTCCTTACTATGATTTAGACATCAATAGATCAAGGATAACTATTTTCAATCATCATTATTTAGTTAATTTAGATCCATGTATCTAGGTCTAGTTTCTTGCATAGGTCTAGATCCATACTTGTGGAAGTGGTCCAAAAAGTTTCACAATCAAGCTTTTAGAGCAGTAACAATCATCCAATAAGTTCATATTTTTTGATACCATAGAAAATTGACATGTAACAAATGTGATAGTGATATGTGTACATCAAATGTGAAATTAAGTACCCTTACATTATCTCATTTATATTTCTATTATTCCAAAATTGAGTTGTAAAATCAATCTATGAAAACCACTGTCTAATATATTGTTTGATATATCAACCAATGCATTTATTAAAATAAATTATTTATCTAAATACTTCTTTTTTAGAGGGTTTTATGTCAATCATAGATTGATTTTACAACTCAATTCTGGAGTACAATCTAAGCTTATACCATTTTAACAAAGTGTCAAAAATCAAAGAGTATCCATTTCGTCAAAATTACTTGAAACATGATCTTTGATCATTTCTCTTATAAAATTGAAGAATTACACTTCGCAAAACTTAATCCCTTATTTAACTAACCCAAATATTGTTTTAAACATAATTTATTAGCATTTTATTTTCACACTATTGGAAATAAGTCACATCAAGACCACCAATAGATTAGCCAAAAAGAAGCCGATAACTCAGTTGATAGAACACTCGGATAACAAATAAAAGATCTTAGATTCAAATTCTAACTGATTCATATATAACTCAACACACATACCTCTACTGATATATAGGTTAACATAGGTCGTTTATGTTCTGAAATTCTGAAAACATCGCCTCACAAGAATTGAAAAGCTTTGGAGATGTTGGCAACAGTTTTTTCGTATAGAACTGACTTTTTTGAATGGAAGGCGAAGATATATTTGGCTATACCACTTCCAGTCAATACCAAAAACCAAAAACAGTACCAGTTGTAATGTTGACTTAGATGCAAACGATAGTTACTGAATAAGAGAAAGTAGCTATCGTGGAACTGAATAGATAGTGATGGAGAGCAAAGGCGCTTCAGAATTAAAGCCCGTGAAGTTAGGAATAGGGATAGGATTTTAGGTTTGGGCATTTTAATAACCTAAGCCATGTGATAGGAGAAGTACTCTTTACTCCCTGGCCTTACATTTTGATTGAATGGACATTATTCCACAGTATTAGTCAACTATCTCCCAGGTGCATGAACATGTTTTTATGTAATATTAGCCACAAACGTGTAAAGATACTACGTAATGGAGTCTTACTGTAATCATCTGTGTCTTACATATGCAAGTGTTCGGTAAATTGATGAAAGCACCACTGGAGTGGCGGTCATTATCAAGTTGTAATTTAAGGGTCCAAGGCCAACAGTCATTATCAAGGGAATGTGTGCTTGTGGGTTCATTGTATTGGGTAACAATGGGGACGAGCAGGGCGGCGGGTTCAGGGGAAAGGTGATCTTGTTTGTCTGTAGTCATTGATGAAGATGATGTTGATTTGTCTGGCATGTTTACTTTACTCAGATCACAGTACTGTAGATTCATGTGGCAGGTGAGATGTTCTGTTCACCAGTCACATTAGACCTGAAGGCTATCTTCCAAAAGCAGTAAATCCATTAAGGACTTTTGGATTCAATTATGTTACAATTTCAGTATATATGTCTTTTTGATTAGATTTAGTCTATCTTGATAATAAATTATTAAATATTATTCTGTGGGTTTTTTTCTTTTTTTCGTTGGTTGCTGCTGTTCTTAATTTTGTCAGTGTTATTTTGGTTCTTGTGGTTGTTGTTTTGGGGTTGGATTCTGAAATCTCTTTGACAATTGTTTGTATCAGATCTTATTATAATTTTACTGTATTTGTCTATTTTATTGTTGTAATTGTTATTGTACAGAGTTTATGATCGTTTCAAAACCAACTTACTTTAATCAAAATATTCTTTTTATACAAAACTATGAACTCTTCTCTTTTGCTTTGTCTCACATTTACTGATCTTGGCTTATATAATCTCAACATATTATAGATCAACCCGAAACGTCTGTTGTTATCTGTTATTGTACATAGTTTATAATCGCTTCAAAACCAACTTACTTTAATCAAAATATTCTTCTTATACAAAACTATGAACTCTTCTCTTTTACTTCATCTTATATTTACTGATTAATCTCAACATATTATAGAACAATCCAGAACATCTGTTGTTATAGAAGACCATAAATGTTTATATCATAATTTTCATCATATTTTCTGTTTTTGGTTAAAATTGTTTTCTTCATATCCATTGAACATTTCTAACATGTTAAGCCACAAATTTTCAGCATATTAATTACATATCCTTTCAGAAATTCGTGAAAGTTACCCACAAATTACGTTCAAGACGTCTAGATTTATGTAGTGCCACCAATTTTTTTTAAACTATATTTTAATATTGTCACAGCTTGATGTTCATTCAATATAAAATCAAATTTTAAAAGTATATTACTTTGAAACTTGAGCTTGCCTTTTTAATATTTACAGCAGAAAGCGACATTTTTATATTATGTATTGCTAGATATTCAATGCATCTAGCATTGAATTTTAAATGCATATAACTAAGGAATTTTAAACTAAGAGTATCCATTGACAGTTACTCCGTATCCCTTTGGACGATTTTTGATGTAGCTTTACATGAATTTAAGGTATCCCTTACATTTGACCAAACTTATTATATAGTAAAATTATTTATTAATATAGATATTTTAAATATATTATTTAAAAGATATAAAGAGATAGTTAATTTTGATATAATTATATTAAATTTATAATATAAATAAGACAAAAGCTTTAAGATTGATATTTTTTATAACTTTTTAAAAATAAATATATTATTTATGTTAATTTATTAGGTTTTTTCACACCTCCTAAAAATGGATGTGGTTAATTTTTTTGTCAAAACACATAAAAACATACATAATATGATGAGACGGTGTCGTAAGGGGTCCGCCAGATGGATGATAAAAGTGATGAATCGACAGACATGAAGAAACATCATGACAAGGAAAGTGAGGAGATGATGGAGGCGTTACTCGTGTCTCTCGTCGCTTCGAATTATGCCAACGTTGTTTTCCTTGTGCGAGAAGCTATCTGTTGACCACGGGTGGGAAGGGGCGCTGGCGTGGTTAAAAAAAACATTTTAAATTGTAACAAGTATTGTTCTTGTGGATTTTCTCATTCTACAAGTTGAAAGCGAAACGTTGGAGAGCAAGGGGGCAGAGTTGTAGGTGGGAGAGACGAGCAACTGAGTTGAGGTGAGGGTTTTGTAACCAATTGGGTTGTTACTCATAAAGGGTTTGAATGGGTTGTTGCTTTTAAAGGTTTTTAAAACATTAAGTGGGTTGCAAGTTTCATAAATATCAATGTTTTGCAACTTGAAATTTTAGAAAATAGTATGAATGTCTTGAAAATATTTTGTTATAAGACCATAGGAATGTAATGAAATGAACCATTTTATAAACACAGACAGTGTTTTCCAACAACCATTAACATTATGTGTTGTCGGATTTTTTCATTCTACAGGTTAAAAGTGAAAGGTTGGAGAGCGGAGTTGTAGGTAGGGGAGACGAAAAAATAATAGAAGTGAGGTGAGGTGTTTGTAACTAATTGGGTTGTTACTTCTAAAAGGTTTTCAAATGTTAAGTGGGTTGTAGGTTTTAGACAACCTAGTGTTTTGCAACTTGGAATTTTATAAAATAGTATGAACTTGTCTTGAAAAGATTTTGTTATTTAGACTGTAATGATAGGGATCGTTTTGTAAACACCCAGTGTCTTCCCACAACCATTAACACTGTGTGTTGTCAATTTTTTGATTTTGTGGGTTGAAAGTGAAAGGTTGGAGAGCAGGGAGAGACAAAAAAACAATTGAATTGAGGTGAGGGGTTTCTAACTGTTTAGGTTGTTAGTTGTAAAGGGTTTTAAAACATTATGAGGGTTTTTTTTGCAAATGGTTTTCAAACATTAAGTGGGTTGCAAGTTTTGCAAAACCCAGTGTTTTGCATCTTAGAATTTTACAAAACAATATGAATGTCTTGAAAGGATTTTGTTATTTAGACCTTGGGAATGTAATGAAAGGCACTATTTTATAAACACCCATTGTTTTCCAACAACCATTAACACTTTGTGTTTCACCACTTTCAACAAGTTTATTCATTATTTCCAATAATGGCAAGAAATTGGTGTTCTTGCTATTTGTAATGCACATGTACATATACATGCTTAAAAACCACAAGGGCTTGGGTATGTTGTGATGTGGGTTGCAATTTTATAAACACCCAGTGTTTTCCATTTCATTACATTGCACATCTTTCAAACTCAAAGCATTACTTCACATTGCATAACTAATAAGTAGATGCTGATAGATGACAAAATTCAAACTACAATATAGTTTTTTACAAAGTCAACCTAAGTAGTTGTGCAGTTACTTCATATTGCATAACTAATAACTAGGAGCAGCTACCAATTGCATTTGCTTGTCATGGAATTCCATGAGACCGTGCATTTTTTTGAGGCATTTTTTCAAGCAGTTCACTGCCTTGTCTATGAAAGCATAATAGTAAGCAACAACATAGACAAGGTAGTGAAATGTTTGAAAAAATGCCTCAAAGAAGTGTGGTCTCATGGTGATTGGAATGCCATGAAAAGCCATAGAAAAGACAATAAACTATTTCTATGTATGATTGCTTATCTATGGCTTGCCACTATGTTTTGGTAGACATATACTCACCTCCCACTGTGTTTTCCAAAATAATTGCAAATAATTAGAGTGATAATTGTAGATATATGATGATAATTAGAGTGATAATTGCAGATGGAGACCCCCTAACAAAATTTTGTTACAAAATGGGAAACGCCTTATTTAACAAGCAATGCACTTTGGCTCGTAGATATATCTTGTCATCTTCAGTAGATATGTCAACAATATATTCTGAAACTATACCCACAAGTATAGGGAACTCCACTTATGCAACCAAGTACTATTCTCAAAGATATTAATTCATTCATACTAGAGTGATAATTGCAGCTTCCAATTGCATTTGTTTGTCATGGCATTGAACCATGAGACCACATTTGTTTGAGGTTTTTTATCAAACAATTCATTGCCTTGTCTATAAAAGCATATTAGTAAGCAACAACATAGACAAGACAATGAACTATTTGAAAAAAATCCTCAAACAATTGTGGTCTCATGGTGATTGGAATGCCATGAAAAGCCAAAGACAAGGAAATGAATTGTTTCTATGTATGATTGCTTATCTATGGATTTCCACTATGTTTTGGCAAACATATACTCACCTCCCACTATGTTTTCCAACTTCCAATCATACTATGCATGTATATGGTTGTTGGAAAACATTGGGTTTTTACTATCAAATCATAATAGTAAATATGGATTGTCATGGCATTCCAACACCATGGTGATTGGAATGCCATGACAAGCCATAAGCAAAGAAATGAACTATTTGTATGTATGATTTCTTATCTATGGTTTGCCACTATGTGAACTGGTAGACATATACTCACCTCTCACCGTGCTTTCCAACTTGCAATCATTCTGTGCATGTATATCGTTGTTGGAAAACATTGGGTGTTTACTATCAAAGCATAATAGTAAATATGGATTGTCATAGCATTCCAACACCATGGTGATTAGAATGACATGACAAGCCATAAACAAGGAAATGAACTATTTCTATGCATGATTGCTTATCTCTGGCTCGCCAATGTGTTTTGATAAACATATACTCACCTCCCACTATTTTTTCCAACTTGCAATCATACTATGCATGTATATGGTTGTTGGAAAATATTGGGTGTTTACTATCAAAGCATTATAGTAAATATGGATTGTCATGGAATTCCAACACCATGGTGATTGGAATGCCATGAAAATCCATAGACAAGGCAATGAACTGTTTCTATGTATGATTGCTTATCTATGGCTTGCCACTATGTTCTAGCAGACATATACTCACCTCTCACTATGTTTTCCAACTTGTAATAATACTATGCATGTATATGGTTGTTGGAAAACATTGGGTGTTTACTATCAAAGCATAAATAGTAAATATGGATTGTCATGTCATTCCAACACCATGATGATTGAAATGCCATGAAAAGCCATAGAAAAGGAAATGGACTTTTTCTATGTATGATTTCTTATCTTTGGATTGCCACTTTGTTTTGGTATACATATACTCACCTCCCACTGTGTTTTCTAACTTTCAATCATACTATGCAAGTATATGGTTGTTGGAAAACATTGGGTGTTTACTATCAAAGCATAATATTAAATATGGATTGTCATGGCATTCCAACACCATGGTGATTGGAATGCCATGACAAGCCATAAACAAGGCAATGAACTGTTTCTATGTATGATTGCTTATCTATGGCTTGCCACTATGTTTTTGGTAGACATATACTCACCTCTCACTATGTTTTCCAACTTGCAATCATACTATGGATGTATATGGTTGTTGGAAAACATTGGGTACATGTTTACTATCAAAGCATAATAGTAAATATAGATTGTCATGGCATTCTAGCACCATGGTGATTGGAATGCTATGACAAGCCATAAACAAGGCAATAAATTGTTTCTATGTATGATTGCTTATCTATGGCTTGCCACTGTGTTTTGGAAGACATATACTCATCTCCCATTGTGTTTTCCAACTTGTAATCATACTATGCATGTATATGGTTGTTGGAAAACATTGGGTGTTTACTATCAAGGAATAATAGTGAATATGGATTGTCATGGAATTCCAACACTATGGTGATTGGAATGCCATGACAATCCATAGACAAGGAAATGAACTGTTTCTATGTAATTGTTTTTATTGCTTATCTATGACTTGTCATGGAATTCCAAGACCATGGTGTTGGAATGCCATGATAATCCATATTTACTATTATGCTTTTATAGATTTTTTCAACAATATATATTTACTTTTTAGCCATGGTGTTGGGATGCCATGACAATCCATATTTATATTATTCTTTGATAGATTTTTTTCCAAGAATTCGTAGCTTGTTCAAAAGAACCTAATTTAGGCTTTTAGCCATAGCAACAAGGTAGTGAACTATATGATAAAATGCTTTGGTATACATGTATGAAAAATGTGGTAGCATAGAAAAGGTAGCGAACTGCTAGACAAGGCTGTTACATGGATTGCCATGGAATTCCACCACCATGAGACCACATTTCTTTGAGCCATTTTATCAAACAGTTCACTACCTTGTCCATGCTACCACATTTTTCATACATGTCTACCAAAGAATTTTATTATATAGTTCATTGCCTTGCTACTATGGCTAAAATCCTAAAACAAAATTGCTTTTGAACAAGCTACAAACGCTTGGAAAAATTCTATCAAAGCATAATAGTAAGCAATAACATAGGAAAGGCAGTGAACTATTTGATAAAATGCCTCAAAGAAATGTGGTCTAATGGTGATGAAATTCTATGGAAATCCATATAGTAGCAAGGCAACAATATGGATTTTCATGGTATTCCATCACCACGAGACTACATTTCTTTTGGTTGTCTTTTGATTGTATGTGATAAAAGATAGCCATCATGAAGAAAAGACAACAGTTTCAAAATGACAAATATAAGTGAATTCATTGAAAGAACAATTTTGCATTCTTATTGAAAGGCTCTTGCATATCAAATTGAAGCTAAAAGTGACCCAATAGCCCTTTTACCAAAGGTTGTGGTACTAATCTATGTACAGGTACATAAAAAAATAATTACAAATCCTAGGAAGAATAATGGTTGTAGATGATTCTTGATTAAAGGAGCATGTTCCTAACATAGTATACACAACTTTGATGGAGTATTAATCAACTATAGTCACACTTCTAGCATTAATATCAAATAGAATTTATAATGAAGGTGGTTGTAAAAATAGAGAGAATAATGAGTATTGGATTCAATAGCTTTCTTGATTTGATAGGTTGACATTGAATAAAGTGGCATATGGCAGTCCCAAAGTGAAATGATAGTCAAGGTGCTAGAAAATTTGAGAAATGAGAGTAAAATATTCAACATAGTAAACCTATTAATGAAAGTTCAAAATCTAATCACATGAACTCAATCAAGTACCCCTTAAAAGGAAGTTTAATGACACTCAAACATAGAGTAGTCATCATGATAATGGGAAGCTTCTGAAGCTTTGAAGGTTAAAAGTGAAGAAGGATAAGCCTATATTACTAAGATTGAGACTATTGGACAATCATATGAATATACACAAACTCAAAACTAGTGATTGTTTCAATAAGTTATAGAGAGATGGTTATAACAACAATCTAGTATCTAAGAAGGGGTATGAATCAGTCATGGACAGTGATAGGTTCATGAAGTAGTCAAGACCTATGCTGAAGTAGAAGGTAGAGTAGACCTATGACAATGGTATGTAATGAATAGTCATCATAAGGACAAAAAGGAAAAAAGTTATAAAATGAAAACTTTGACAATCTATGACAGTCCCTTATGATGAAAACCATGAAAAGAGGACATGCCTTGCTTCCTAGGGTAGTCCTATCAATGAAATACATTATGGCAGTCAAAAGAACAAAAGTTTATTAGACAATAAAGTCAAGGATAGTATTATCCTGAAGGTGAACATAATGAAAATAAATGCTTGATGGAGTAACAACCCTAAGGACAGTCATGAGAAGCATTCTTCATCATCAAAGGTGTAAGGTCAATGAGATAAAAATAGTAAATGACTGCAATATAAAATTATGAAAATGGAAACTCAGACCTATGATAATGGTTGGACCATATGATTGTTGAGAAGGTATTTTTTCTATAATAACAATAGTAGCAATCAAATAATGATGTTGAAAGTTCCTACAAAGGAAGTTAGGGTAGAGTTTGAGAAGGAATTAGGTGAGGTTTTCAAAGAAAAACTAAGACAACAAAATCATAATGGTTGGATCTCAAAATCAACATGACATTCATCATTCTCAAGGAAAAAAAAGGAGCAAATTAAATGTAAGCATGAGACAATCATTCCAAAAGGATAACCACCATGATCAAGGATAATCATTCAACTATCAAAGATAACATGTCATGGGAAGTGTTGAAATCCAAATAAGAAGCAATGTAAAGGCTTGATATGATACAATGGTATGAATGAATAGGTATGCCAATGTTCAAGATTGAAATGATATAGTATAAAGAAGGAGATAGAGGAATCCTGCAACACAAAGATACAACAATGGTTTTGAGAAGGATAGTGTCATGAAGCATATAGAGAGGTGTTCTTGTCACATTTCATACATTCTTGTAACTACTCCCTTAAGTATTCCATTGCTATTTTCCCCTTGCCTAGAATAATAGGAGGTAGGAAAACATAGTGGGTTTTTGGTTGTCTCTTTTTGTACATTCAAAGCAAAGTGTTGGAGATTAGGGGGCTAAGTTTCTGGCTTGGCTATGGGTTCACATACGGGCATGGGTAAGGGTATAATGGTATGATAATTTTATTTTTCCTTCTAGTTTTTATAACACTCAATGTTTTCCAACCTGTAATTCTAAGCTCCTTGAAGCTTTAGATAAGCTGCTCCCTCATCAACCCTTATGACAACGACATCCCTTTCTTGGATAGAGTTTTGAATTTATTGAATACTTTTATGTACCTTTGTAGTTGCTTTTTTCCCAACTTTGAGAGTGTATTTATGATTAAATAATTCATATGTTTCTTTTAACAAGTTATTTGAAAAACTTGTCTACATTTTTAGATAAGATTTTCATTTCTCCACCGAATTGATTCTCTTTTTTTGCACTTAGATCTGGTTTTTCCTTTTCCTTATCATTCATTTCAAGTGTTTTTAGAGAAGATTCCTTTTTCATTCCATACATTCTACTACCCGCTCCCTTTAGTTTTCCATTTCCATTTGCCCCTTCCTCAAAATAATAGTAGGTAGGATAACACAATGGGTTTTTGGTTGTCTCTTTCTACATGTTCAAAGCTAAGTGTTGGAGATTAGGAGGAGGAGTTGCAAGTGGGGGATGCATAAAAATAGCCAAATTGAGCTGATGGGTGAGTAACCAATTGGGTTGTTGCATTTAGAGGGTTTTGAAACAGTAAGTGGGTTACAATTTTTATAACACCCAGTGTTTTCCAATCTATAGTTTTAGAAAATAGTATTAATGTAACTAATACCTTTTGTTTTCGTAAAGACATTGTGATAATTATTTATTTAGAGAAGTAGTGGATGTAGTAGTAGTTGGAGAAAATTTTGTTTTCTTCTACAGTCCTGCAATGCTATCTATTATTGATGCTTTTTTCCTTTATTGATAGTACAACTCAATATGTTGAACACAAGGATTCACATCGACTAGCTTCCCAATGAGTTTGAGAAAAACAATGACAGTCCTTTCCTAAAAGACAGGCTGCATTCTACTTTTAAATTCAATTGTTAGACTTTTGAGAATGCAATCCGTAAGATCAATAGATTTCCAATGCTGATGGAACTTGCACTCCCGTATTCTAGGGCTGACATAGCATGTGGCTTCCTCTCCAACTATATGGACCTTTTGAGATGTGTTAAGAGTAGATTTTACCAGCAATCTACAGGATGATGGTCCTGGTTTTTTTGACTATGTAATACAATTGCATGGTCATGTATTTGAGCCACATGTCAAATAAGATATATGGGGAGTGTTTCTTTCCCTCTACACATTGATAGACCACCATGTGGTAATGGAAATAAAAGATCAAAAGCTTATTCAGAAACTTGGCTTAGGAAGCCCCTGCTGCTCGAATGAGGCTAGAAATGAAAAACAAAATCTAATTAGGATCCATTAGATGTTTGAAAAGACTAACATGTTCAAAGAATGATAACAACTTCAAATTGTATGTTGTATTACTATTTTGGTATTGAGGAGGTTGTACCCTCCAAGATGATTTTGATACTTGTTGGAATACTTTTTAATATAAACATAATTGTAGTGATATCTAAGCATCCTACTGTCTTTATTTTCATTGTCACAAAATTCTCATAGCAATTCACATTTTTAAATTAATGAAATATTTGTGCTAGGGTTTGATCATCATTAAAAATATATAGTTGTTCAATTGTTTGAAGATAAAGGACCCAAGGTTCCTAGAACAACAACAACTACTCTTTCTTGTGTTTTTCGCTTTTATGAAAATGTTAACAACACTATGTTTTCTAACACAACAATTTTTCCAACCTCCTTTTTCTCATCACATACTCATACGTTTACATGTGTAGGTGTGCATTGTAAATTAGAAGATCATTTCAGTATACTATGTTTGTGTATGGAAAATTGCAAGTTTAAAGACACATGATGTTTTTGTAACACTCACTTGAAATGGTACAAAAAACACACTATATTTTCTAATGTGTACATTGCAAAATTACAGGATCCTTTTATTAATTGAAATAACTACAATCAATATTTTCTTATATCAAAGAAAGATAAAAATTCCATTAATCACTTATGTAAAATTTGGCATACAATGCATAGTTAATCACAGTGTGTTATCTAATAGAACCCTTTTTTAGTCCTATTTCTCATAACCACTATGAAAAGCATAACAATCCCTTCACATAGAAAGTAATAAAAAATAAGAGGAAGTACTAAAAAGTATGTAATGAAAAATGAATCTACTCTAAAAACACTTGGGAAGAAGCAGACCAAAGCACAAATGAGATAGATAATGTATTGACTAAAGAGATTCTTCCTACTCATGAGAAGTTGAGGAAGGACCATGTGCAGTATGTTCAATGGGAAAATGACAATACATAAGTGGATTAACTCGAAAGGTTTTGTATTGCATATGAATGAGTGCAAGCAAAGAAAGAGAGAGATGGTGCTATAAGTGGAGTTGAACAAATGAAGCCAAGCATTCTTGAAGTTAGAATTTCCATGGAAAAAATACAATTGGAAATGGATGATAAGGAAAAGGTAAAACCAGATCTAAGTGCAAAAAAAGAGAATCAGTTGGGTGGTGGCATGAAAATATTATTTGAAAAGGTAGACAATTTAAGTAACGAGCTTGTCAAAAGAAACATCTGTATAGTCTAATGATAAAGACACTATAAAAACTCACCTAAAAACAACTAAAATGGTACATAAAAGTTTTCAAGAAATTCCAAACTCTATCCAAGAAAGGGATGTTGTTGTCCTAAGGATTGATGAGGGAGCAATTTATCTAAAGATTGAAGTAAAATATATGAAAAAGAAGTTATGAGATCATGAAAAGGAATAGCAAGGGGTGTTAAGAGGTAAGAGCAGTGGTGATGAGGAAAAACATACCGATGATCAATTTATAGATGCAAAAGTAATAGTTGGAACTACTGAAAGTGGAGAAAAATGGTTGAAGAGTAAAATTAACCAATTAGAAAATAAATTAAAAGACAAGAAGTTGTCATGGTCAAAAGAAGAGGAGCTTAACACTGTTCAAAGAGAGTTGCAATCTAAAAGATAGGAATTTGAGAAAAAAAAGACAACAATGGAAGGTGTTGCCCATGAAGAAGGGCGCATGGAAACATTATAAAATGAGTGTTTCCAAGAATCTGACGTAGTTTCCAAGTTGAAGGATGATATTAGGCTCCTTGAGGCTTAATTAGGAAGTGTTCAATTTACCTATAATGGTCTTGCAAAGCATTTTGATAGGTCAAAATTCAAAGGTATTGTTGCACAACTTATAAAAGTTAAAGATGCCACAACAATAGCTGCATTTGAGGTTGGTAGAGGAGGGAAGTTGTGTAATGTGGTAGTGGATACCAAACAAATAGGAAATCTACTACTTCAAATAAGACATCTACAAAGAAGAGTAACAATTATCTCTTTAAACAAAATCCAAGCCCATACCATTTCGTCAACAACTCAACAATTAATAGCCAAATTGGCGAGCAATGGAAACACAAGGCTAGTACTATCTCTTGTTGCATATGAAGATGAAATTGCATAGCATATGCAATTTATATTTCGTAGTGCATTTTTTTGTAGAAATTCAGATGCTGCAAAGGAGATTCCTTGTTGTAGAGATATGCGATCTCCAACTGTAACTCTTGAAGGGGACATTTTTCAGCCAAATGGTCTTCTTATTGGTGGAAGTCATAGGTGAGGAGGTGAATTGTTAAAGTGGCTTCATGCATTGTTTGAGGTAGAGTCTCAATGTGTTATTCATCAAAATATGCTAGCAAGAATTGAAGCAAAAATTGCAACATGGTTGCCATTCGAAAAAAGGATTTCACATTTGAAATCTCTCCCAAACCTGAAGTCCTATGATCTTTATCTTTTTGAAAATAGGCATCACAAAAATGAGCACCATACATTGACTAAATTGGTTTCTAGAGTGGAAAAAAGGCTACAAATGTACAAGCTCAAAGCATTAACAAAAGATGAATATCACAATACATGTGTTCCTCAACTTGCTGCCCTTCAAAAGGAAATGCAAGATTATAGTTTCATTTTAAATATTAATATTTACAAAATGTTGGAATTAACATATGAAAGGTAATGCTTTTCATAAGAATAAGAGAGCGGTAGCTGGGATTTTCTACCATGGCCCTTGTACTGGGAGAAGGGAGAATTCTGTCAACTTCCATCATATTGAATAAATGAGATGTTTGGAATCTATATAGGTTTCATAAAATCATCTATTGACATCCCACACAATTTTTTCCAACCTGCATTTATTCAATGTGTTTTTTTTACCATCATATGATGAAATTGAAACCCAAAATTTAGCCCACCCAAGAGTTGTTATAAATTTTGAATGTTCCTTTCATTAAATTATTAATTTCCAAATAACAAAATATTTTTATTACAACCATACTCTCTACATATAATTGGATGTTGGAAAACATTGTGTGCTATACAACTTGCAACCTACACACTCTTGCATAACCCTCTACATGCAACAAAAAAATTAGTTAGACAACCTTTAGCTCCATCTAGTTACTTTTATGTATCCCCTGCATTGCAACTCCACCCCGAAATCTACACCCTTGAGCATTCAAGAAGAATTGAGAGGTGAGTCACAACCCACTGTGTTTTCCAACATGCAACTATTATGTGCATTTTCTGTTCTAAACATATGAAGATACTAATTTATGTAATGTTTACTCAAATTAAGGTTTGTTATAAAATATGAAGGCGGACTTCTATACATTTTTTTGTTACAGTCCATAGAATAGAAAGTGCTCATTGTAGCAACCGTTTCACTGTTATACAAATTATTTGTGTTTGTGCATTTTATGTTCCAAATATATGAAGGTATTGAAATGGAATGTTTTTTCAAACTAAGGATTGTTATAAAACATGAAGGTGAACTTCAATACATTGTTTTGTTATAGTCTACAAAACAAAAAGTGCTCATTGAATGAAAATTGAGAAGTGAGTCACAACCCACTGTGTTTTCCATCCTCTAACTATTTTGTGCATTTTCTATTCCAAACATATGAAGATATTGAAATACAATGTTTACTAAAACTAAGGGTTGTTATAAAATATGAAGGTGAACTTCAATACATTGTTTTGTTACAGTCTACATAACATAAAATGCTCATTGAACAAGAATTGAGAAGTGAGTCACAACCCACTGTGTTTTCCAACCTGCAACTATCTTGTGCATTTTATGTTCCAATCATATGAAGATATTGAAATGTAATGTTTACTCAAACTAAGGGTTGTTATAAAATATGAAGGTGAACTTCAATACATTATTTTGTTACATTTTGGGTATGTGCAGGATCATCATGGAAAAAACAGGCCCTTAAGTGGCAATGAAAATTTAGAAAAATCAAAGTTAGAAAACTTGAAGTAAAAATTTGAATAAATTATCTATATTATTTCAAAAATATGTAAGAATAGAATTTGTGGAAAATTGAATGTAGTTTCTAAACTACTAGGTTTATTTAAAAAAAAATCTATTTGGTGAAAATTTGAAATTTCAATGTAGTAGTACTTAAATTTTAGGGAAAAAAAAAAGAAGTGTGTGTTTGTTTGACCACCCTAACCACAATAAAATGCTAATAATTTTTTTATAAGATTTTAGATATAAGTAGATAACTCATGTTCAGATGTGATGCATATTTTTTTGTAATTCCTTTAAAATATAAAAACTTCATTATGTCGACCACCTTAACTTGGTCAAAACTTCATGGGGGTTAATTTTTTAATCTATAGTATGTGAAGCATAGAATGTGACACATGTTTTGGATTCAAAATGTGATATCGTTGAAAGTTATAGATGTTTTTCAATTAGCTTATCAATTTGGACTTTAGTCCATAATTATAATAGAAAATGAATAATAATAATTTATTAAATTCAAAGTAAAGCATAATTTATATTGGTGGAAAGTTGAGAAGCTCATTTACAAACCCTTTTTGTTTCATTAATTTTGGGTAAAAAAAAGTTGTTAGCCACATGGGCGAAGTCTAAAAAGGCAAGGTAAGCTATTAAACATGTTTTTTGTGTTGACTTCTTAGGATTGGCATGTCCAAACCAAATTCCAAAGCAAGCCCAAGGCTAATCCATAGGAATTGAACCAAATTCCAAAGTAAGCTCAAGGCTAATCCCTAGGAATTAAATTTTTTGTTAGAGAAATCGGATAT
>VDFB02271358.1:44018361-44100701 GCA_007258455.2 Sequoia sempervirens
TTGTGGGCCATAGGAAAACACCATGTGGGCTGTTTTGGGCATCCCAATGGACCCTACATTTTTTTTGTAGGCTTTGTAGGCAACAAACACACGATTTCAAACATGAAGAGATAAAGATCAACCTTTTGGAGCATCTTCTACTCAAATTTTTCATAAGCAATCATTTTTTAGCATCTTTTATGAGGTATAATGGGGAGCAACAGTTGTCGGAAGAAAAAACGTAAGAGAAAGCTTACAAAAGAATAAATTGAAGCATATAGACAAAGATTTAGAGAAGGTCATAGGAAGAGAAGACAAGGTATGTTAAATATTGGTGAACTTGAGCCCTATGGTCTTTCAAGTGAAGAGGAAATTGAATATGTTCAAGGTGGAAATGTTGAACATGATATTGAAATTGGGAATGAAAATGTTCAAATTGATATTGAAAATGTTCAAGGTGAAAATGTTGGAATTGAAGATGTTGAACATGATATTGAAATTGGGAATGAAATTATTGAAATTGATAATAAAAATGTTCAAGGTGAAAATTTTGGAATTGAAGATGTTGAACATGATATTGAAATTGGGAATGAAATTATTGAAATTGATATTGAAAGTGTTCAAGGTGAAAATGTTAGAATTGAAGATGTTGAACATAATATTGAACCAAGTGTAAATTATGTTTCACCATATTACATGAGAAATGAAGAACCCTGTGTGGAAGAAAGACATATTCCAAATTCAAGACCTTCAAGAACCCCTAAGTGGTTACTTGAAATTGATGAGAACATTATAAACAATTTTGAAGGAAAGAGGGAAACACAAATTGTTTGGTTGTGGGCTACAAGATTTTTCAACCAATGTTTTAGCGATAAGACATTGATTGAGCAATGCCAAATTTTTGTACAATTGCTAAAGATGCAAGAGATGAGACCTTTGCTAGCCAAATTGAAGATTCGTGTGAACAAGAAGACTGAAAAAAATTCTATTATTGTCAAAAATATTTTTAATGCTCTCAAGTCTATTGGAAAAAATAGCAAGGAAAAAGATAAGAGAGCTGCTCGAAGAGTCATTACAACAACCCTAGTAAGCCATCAATTGAAAAAGTATCGCTTTATGAGAAAAAATTGTATTGATTTTGACATAAATCATAAAACTTTGGATATAGCACATGCAAGAAGAGAAAGAATATATGATCCTTTTCAAAATGATACATGGGATTTTTCTGGGAGGCTTCCACATGTTGATAAGAAGCTAACCGATAATGTAAAGAAGGTAATTCAATTTTTTTGGCATGATCACTCTAGAGTATCACCCAATGAAGAGGATGTTTTAAAGTTAAGAATTGGAAATCGATACTATACACTGCATCCTAAACATTTCTTGGAATCAAGCCAAACAATGTTCAAAATTTTCATTGAAACACATCCAAATATGGAAATCTCACAAAGGACTTTTGAAGGTTTGAAGCCATTTTATTGTGTGCCTCTTAAAATCCATAATACTTGTTGTTGCAAATACCATGTGGAGTTTTCAATGTACCATGAACTATTATGCTATATCTATTCTACTTTGTATGCTAATGAAATGTTGCAGGAGTGTGGTGACTTGTCAAAGTTTGTTCAATGTTTTCATGAGGGTTTTCGAACATGAATTTGGAAAGAAGCTTGTTGAGAAAAAGATATATGAGATAGTCAAATATACTTTGTAGAGTGGAGGTGAAGGTTCTAGATACAAGTTGGTTACAAAAGAATGTAGTGTTGCTGATTTTATTTCAGATTTTAAGGACAATCTTTTCTACAAGTATGCAAGGCATAGCCATAGGCCTCAGTGGTTGGATCAACAATTCAAGATGTGTAAGTACTCTTTTTTGATTGGCACTATTATATTGGCAGTTGATTTTATAGAAAACTACACATTGCAATCATAAAATGAGGTACAATCTTAGTATTACAATTCCATTCAGATTGTTATTTTGGTCCACATAACATTTAGACATGCACCTGATTGTACAGATGATTGAAAGATAATCAGAGAGTATCATTTTTATATGAGTGATGATAGGTCTCACTCATCCGAGTATGTCCAACATTTTTTCGAGAATTTTTTTGAGTTCTTACAGGAACATGATATAGCATTGGGCTAACATCTCATTTGGTCAGATAACTGCATAGGTCAATTCAATAATGCTCATATGCTTTATTGGTTGAGTAGAATGTATGTAGAGAGGGGTGTACCTCATATTTGGAGTTTTTTTGAAGCTGGGCTTGGGAAAGGGGAGCATGATGGAGCAGGTGCATGTGTAAAGAGAGCTCTAGTTAAGGAGCAATTGAAGATTTTAGGAGAAAAATTTAGTGATGCACATTCTATTGTTGATTGGTGTAGTTCAACATTGTCATAGGGAGGGAGACTTGATTCAACAATATGCATATTATTTTGGTTGGTTGAGGAGGGTACAATGGGAGGTAGATTGAATTGTCATACAATCAAAGATTCTTCAAAGATGCATTCATTTCGAAGCTCAGATGGAAGAACATGAACCATTTGGACACGAGAGTTGGCTTGTTTTTGTCAGATTTGTATTCAATGCTAGTGGGATCAATGCAAGTCAATTGAGTGGGTGGATACATGGGTTCCATAGTATCTAACTCCTTTATCTCAAACAATATCCATGACAAATGACACAATGGAAAGTTTAGTTGATTACAATAATTTTTCAGATCTACTACAACTAGGACATGTTTTTGCAGTTGTTGCACTGTAGGGGAATGGAGAGAAATTAGACTATTAGTTGGCTTGATGTGTGCGGGTAAAGCATAAGCTAACACAACTGATGGAAGATGATGATGGGTTCATGTATCCTACAGGTTCAGTTGTGGTTGCGAGAACTTGGTTGCAAACTTACATGATTAGAAAGAATGACATACCTTCATTTGAAGACTACGAGAAACACAAAACCATTCTCATATATTCACACCTTGTTATAGCAGCAAATTTTAAGTTTTTGAAGCATCATGCCAAACCAAAGAAAAAACAACTATGGACACTTAGTAATGCTGATCATGAAGCAATATTGGATACTCTTAAGCAAAGAGATGACCCTTCAGACACACTTGAATAACATATTCAAGAATGGAAGGTACAATGCTTAGGTTCATTATGCTTAAGTTCATTAGTGTTCTTTATTTAATACTGATATTTTGTATACTACTGCAATGGGGTGTCTTTAATAGTGATATTTTGTATGTACTTTTGCGATATTCCTAGCATGATTGATCATGGACCTGCTGCAACAATAACTAGCTCTGATCCTTTGGAAGAGGTATGCGACATATTACAATAATATAGATTGGTTATTGTAAGTGTATTTTATAGTTTGCATTACTATTTCATCATCAATTAGGTCATTTAGAATAATATAGATTGGTTATTCTAAGAATGTTTTATAGTTTGCATTACCAATTCATCATCATTTAGGTTGTTTAGATTAATATAGATTTGTTAGTCTAAGCATCTTTTCTATTGTGACAATATAAATTTATCATTTGCCAACTTGTGCGATATTTTTGGCACGATTGATCATGGACTTGTTGCAACAATAGCTAGCTCTGATCCTTTCGGAGAGGTATGCAACATATTACAATAATATAGATTGGTTATTCTAAGCATATTTTATAGTTTGCATTACCATCTCATCATCAATTGGGTCATTTAGAATAATATAGATTGGTTATTCTAAGCATATTTTATAGTTTGCATTACCAAATCATCATCATTCAGGTTGTTTAGATTAATATAGATTTGTTAGTCTAAGTATCTTTTCTATTGTGACAATATAGATTTCTCATTTAACAACTTTTGCAATATTCCTGGCACGATTGATCATGGACTTGCTACAACAATAGCCAACTCTGATCCTTTCAGAGAGGTATGCGATAGATTACAATAATATAGATTAGTTATTCTAAGTGTCTTTTGTAGTTTGTATTACCATCTCATCATCAATTAGGTCATTTACAATAATATAGATTGGTTATTCTAAGCATCTTTTATAGTTTGAATTACCAAATCATCATCATTCAAGTTGTTTAGATTAATATAGATTTGTTAGTTTAAGCATCTTTTCTATTGTGACAATATAGATTTCTCATTTGACAACTTTTGCGATATTCCTGGCACGATTGATCATGGACCTATTGCAACAATAGCCAACTCTGATCCTTTCAAAGAGGTATGTGACAAATTACAATAATATAGATTTGTTATTCTAAGCGTCTTTTATTCTAAGCATCTTTTCTATTGTATGTAGTTTAACTACTACCTTGATGGTTTGTACAAGTGCTTGTCACTCTAGAATGTCAACATGCTACTCTTGTGGAAGACTATGCCCTAAATGCCTCCAATAGGAAAATTTTGTAAAATTTGAATTTTTAAATGTGAAATAATGTAAAAAGGTCATAACTGTGTATGAGCATAATCTATATCCAGTGATGTTTTTTGAAATATGGGTCAAATGTTTGGCATTGTATGAAGGGTATGTTTAAAACATAAAGGGGTCTGTATTTTGGAAACTCATAGGTTGAAATAGTCATATAGGTGTATGCTTTTTTACTGTTATTGGGAAAATTCTGTAAGAGACTTTTGTACTTAATTGAGCTACAACCAGAGGTTTTGTTCCTAGTTCTTTCCTGCCAGTATGCTTGTTTGAACTAGGTTTTGTAATATCTCCTATTTATATATAATAAATTACAGTGGCTTGCCACTTTTTCCAAAAATAAATAAATATAAAAAGGTCATGTGAAGGTCATTTCCAATATAATTGAGTCTTTGATCTAGCAAAGTGGAAACAAGGTATTTGGGTGTGCATGATGTTCAAGTTGATTGGGTAAGAGTTTTATGAGGTTTTTAAGGAAATAAATGTTTCCAACCTTGCCACACCCTATAAACTCATAAAAAATGTCTATTAGGACTTGCACAAGCTTGATCCAACCTTAAATCTTTCTGCCCCTATGTTTCATTGACATTAGCATGTTGTAACCACCATTTTTTACCTAATTTCACTCATTTTTGCCATGCATGGCAACTCACCAACTCAACTACAGAGCTTTCCAGCTCTTTAAACCCACATAGTCACCTTATATAGTCCTAATAACATCTACCATGGCCATACCATCAAGCTATAGATTGTACAATAGATGGTATGACCTTTTAGCACTTTGGACTTTTAAGGGAAATTGTTGGTCCAATGTAGCTCAAAGTGATTCAACATATTTGGGTGCAAAGGAGGACCATACCTAGCATAAATGTACCCATCTGGACATGTTGGGATAGTCCCTTTGGTCGTACGAGTTGCAAAATGAAAGCTTCACCACTTTACATTGCTTGCATTTGATGACTTTTTCCTTAGCTGAAAACTCGTCACCACAGGAAAATGCCTCCGAGATAGAAAAAAATGAGAGAGGTTATTGTAGAGGGTCCCAACAACATCTCATAGCCTCAGATGGAGAGTCTGTAAGTGTCATGGTTTTTGAGAAATAGACTTCCAAAGATTGCTGTCTTTTAACACTTTGAACTCTTAAGAGAAATCACCGGTCCAATGTATCTCAGAGTGATTCGACGTATTTGGGTGCAAAAGAGGACCATCCCTAGTGTAAACGTACCCATACGAACGTGTTGGAACAGTCTATTTGGTCGTACAAGTTGTAGAATGAAATTTGCACCACTTTGCAACTTTACACTGCTTGCATTTGACAACTTTTCCCTCAACTTAAAACTCTTCACCACGGGAAAATGACTCAGAGATAGAAAAAATCGAGAGAGGTTATTGTAGAGGGTCCCAACATAATCCCATAGCCTTAGGAAGAGAGTTTTTAAGTGCCATGATTTTCAAGAAATAACCCTTCAAAGATTGCTGCGTTTTAGCACTTTGGACTCTTAAGGGGAATCATTGGTCTAATGTAGCTCAGAGTGATTCAACGTATTTGGGTGAAAAAGAGGACTATCCATAGCATAAAAATACCCATCCATATGTGTTGGAACAATCCATTTGGTCGTATGAGTTACAAAATGAAAGTTGCACCATTTTGCAACTTTATACTGCTTACATTTGACAACTTTTCCCTCAACTGAAAATTCATCGCCATGTGAAAACACCTCCGAGATATAAAAAACTAAGAGAGGTTATTGTAGCTGGTCCCAACACAATCCCATAGCCTCATACAAAGAGTCTATAAGCATCACTGTTTCTAAGAAATAACGCTTGAAATATTGTTGCCTTTTATCACTTTGGACTCTTAAGGGAAATCACTGGTCCAATGTAGCTCAGAGTGATTCAACATATTTGGGTGTAAAAGAGGACCATCCCCAATGTATATGTACCCTTCCAGATGTGTTGGAATAGTTCGTTTGGTCGTACAAGTTGCAAAATGAAAGTTGCACCACTTTGCAACTTTACATTGCTTGCATTTGACAACTTTTCCCTCAACTAAAAACTCGTCACCATGGGAAAATGCCTTTGAGATAACAAAAAATGAGAGACATTGTTGTAGAGAGTCTCAACACAATCCCATAGACTCAGACGAAGAGTCTGTAAGCATCACATTTTTTGAGAAATAACCCTTCAAAGATTGCTGCCTTTTAGCACTTTAAACTCTTAAGGGAAATCGTTGGTCCAATGTAGCTCAGAGTGATTCAACATATTTGGGTGCAAAAGAGGACCATCCCTAGTGTAAATGTACCCATCCATATGTGTTGGAATAGTTTGTTTGGTTGTACGAGTTGGAGAATGAAAGTTGCACCACTTTGCAACTTTACACTGCTTGCATTTAACAACTTTTCTCTCAATTGAAAACTCGTCACCATAGGAAAACACCTTCAAGATAGAAAAAATTGAGAGACTTTATTGTAGATGGTCCCAACACAATCCCATATCCTCAGACGAAGAGTCTATAAGTGTCATGGTTTACGAGAAATAACCCTTCAAAGATTGCTACCTTTTAGCAATTTGAATTCTTAAGGGAAATCGCTAGTCCAATGTAGCTCAGAGTGATTCGGCATATTTGGGTGAAAAAGAGGACCATCCATAGCATAAAGGTACCCATCCAGACATGTTGGAACAATCTGTTTGGTCGTACGAGTTGCAGAATGAAAGTTGCACCACTTTGCAACTTTACACTGCTTGCATTTGACAATTTTCCCCTCAAATGAAAAATCATCACCATAGGAAAATGCCTCCAAGATAGCAAAAACTAAGAGAGGTTATTGTAGAGGGGCTCAACATGATCTCATAGCCTCAAACAAAAAGTTTGTAGGCATCATGGTTTCCAAGTAACAGTCCGTCAAAGATTGCTTCCCTTTTGTACTTTGGACTTTTAAGGGATTTCGCTGGTTGAACGTAGCTCAGACTGCTTCAGCCTGTTTGGGTGAAAAAGGGGACCATACCTAACCTAAAAATACCCATCCAAATGTGTTGGAACAGTTGGTTTGGTTGTACAAGTTGTTGAAAAAGATTTATTTATGCCCTTACAAGTATTTTTTAGCCTCTAACCCAACTCCAAGATCGATTTTCATGCAAAAAGAAACCATGAGACCATAGCTTCTTGCTTACTATTTTGCTTTGATTAATTTTTTCCAAGTATTCATAGCTTGTTAAAAATCACTTGTTTTAGGCTTTTAGCCATAGCAGCAAGGTAATGAACTATTTGATAAAATACTTTGGCAAACATGTATGAAAAATGTGGTAGCATACAAAAACTTTTGAAAAAAATGCCTCAAAGAAATGAGGTCTCATGGCGATGGAATGCCATGAGAATCAAAATTGCTTTTGATTGTCAGGAATTCCATCACCATGAGAGCTCATTTCTTTGAGGCATTTTTTCAAATAGTTCATTTCCTTGTCTATGCTATTGCTTACTATTATGCTTTGATAGAATTTTTCCAATCATCCATAGTTTGTTCGAAAGCACCTATTTTAGACTTTTAGCCATAGCAACAAGGCAGTGAATTGTTTGATAAAATGATTTGGTAGACATGTATGAAAAATGTGGTAGTATAGACAAGGTAGTGAACTTTTTGAAAAAATTCCTTAAAGAAATGTGGTCTCATGGTGATGGAATGCCATGACATGCACATTGAGACCACATTTCTTTGAGGCATTTTTTCAAATAGTTTACTACCTTGTCTATGCTATTGCTTATTATTATGATTTGATAGATATTTTTTGATACAAGGACATGGGTGGAAAAGGTCACAACAACTCAAACTAACACAATTTTAAACTTTGATGAAGGCTCCAAACCCAACAATGGGGTTTTGCACCATTTCATCTATTCACCAACTAGGGCACCTATACTTAGTTTTCATTCAATTCCATTGTAGATGATGGACTAAAGACATGACCAATTTTTTGAGCACTATAACACATTTTTCAACATATCAAAAAGGTTCATGATGTTACTTTGGAAAAAAATGGTCTAATTTGACTCGCAGCGCTATAATTAAGCCTAAATAGGCCACTTTTACAAAAGAGGTGTGCTCAAATTAACTCACAGACTCCAAATAACTTCATCAAAAAAATCCTTGGGTGGAAAAAAATAGGAATCCACCATGTATTTGACAAAATATTATGAAAAAGTTGCTGATCCATGCTATTCTCTTGATTTCCTAGGTTAACACATGAGAAAATCAAGCTAGGGCTTGATAAAAAATCCATGAAATGTACTTGCTTAGCCGTGCAACCAACAAAATATGATAAAGCACCCCACAAAGAATCATTCCACCAGTTGTCACAAAATTCCAATGGTGGAATGATGAGAGTTTACATTTTTACTAATCTCAACCCTTGAAAATGAGGGTTTTAGACCACTCGACAAAAAAATACTTAGAACTAATTCAATTTTTGATGAAATCAAGCCAAATAAGAATAAAATGAAAGCTAAAAAATAGATCTAAATAATCCCAATGAGTTTATTTTAGTGGAAACTGGTGGGCAGTAGAGTTAACTTCTTCACAAACTTGGTTTGAGTTAATTTCATTCATTTTTGTGCATTTAAGACGCATTTTACTAGAGGTTGGTCTGTGAGCCCTGTTCCAAGGGTTTGAGTGCATTTAAAATGGAGTTTTAATCCTTTCACCCACTGTATGATGTCATAACTCAGCGGATAGGATTAGTTAGGATAGATAAACATGTTTGCATTGTTTCTTGTGGAGGGGAGGTTAGGATTATGATTTTTGGTGATGTCCTAGATGGAATTTGGGGTGTTTTTGCATGAAAACATGAGGTTAGAGAGGGTAAAAGTGGGAATTGTTTGAGGGAAGTCACTTTTCTTGTTCTTTTAAGCTTGTGTAGGGTTATTTAAGGGTGTTGGAGTTGGTGGTAAAGTCTGGGGAAGTCTACAAGTAGGTTTTCCAATAAACCCTTGCCAAATTTAAGCAATTTGAGGGTTTTGTGGAATAGGGTCTTAGATGGCGAGTTCTAGAGGATAAATGGGAAAATTTGAGGTTTTTTCATCTATTGAGTGCTGATCCAACAAATTTTAGGGTCTGTGAAGTTTTCCAAGGGTGGTTGCTTTGGAAATTTGGCCTATTTGGCTAGGTTGAGCAGCGTAGTTTGCATGATTTGTGAAAGTTGTTCCAAAGGAGTCCTATGTGAGTTGGAAGTATGTTGAAGGGTACTAAAATTTCTATCTAGAATGATGATTATTCACAAGAGTTGTTAAAGATATCTTAGAGTTAAGTTGAGAAAATTGGAGTTGTTGACCTACAAGCTTGTCTAGGTGAAAGATTGGAAATAAGTCTAGATTGAGTTTGTAAAAAGAAAGGTGGTTAGGAATCCCTTGTATTGTGAAAGTGAAAAAAAATTCCATCCTTAGTTGCATCAACTAATCATCAAATAGTCCTTTGTTTCCAAGGTGCTCCTGCACTGTTTTCCAAGCATCCATATAGCTTGTTTGAAAGCACCTATTTTAGGCTTTTAACCATAGTAGCAAGGCAGCTAAATGTTTGATAAAACACTTTGGTAGATGTATGAAAAATGTGGTAGCATATACAAGGCAGTGAATTTTTTGAAAAAATGCCTCAAAAAATTGTGGTCTCATGGTGATGGAATGCCATGACAATCTATAGAAATTTTCTTGTCATGGCATTCCATCACCATGAGACCACATTTCTTTGAGGCATTTTTTTTAAATAGTTCATTGCCTTGTCTATCCTATTGCTTACTATTATGCTTTGATAGATTCTTTCCAAGCATCCATAGCTTGTTCAAAAGCACTTGTTTTAGGCTTTTAGCCATAGCAGCAAGGCAATGAAATGTTTGATATAATACTTTGATAGACATGAATGAAAAATGTGGTAGCATAGACAAGGTAGTGGACTATTTGAAAAAATGCCTCAATGAAATGAGGTCTCATGGTGATGGAATGCCATGACAATCAATAGGGCAGTCAACTATTTGAAAAAATGCCTCAAAGAAACGAGGTCTTGTGGTGATGGAATGCCATGAGAATCAAAATTGCTTTTGATTGTCATGGTATTCCATCACCATGAGACCTCATTTCTTTGAGGCATTTTTTCAAATAGTTCATTGCCTTGTCTATGCTATTGCTTACTATTATGCTTTGATAAATTTTTTCCAAGCATCCATAGCTTGTTTGAAAGCATTTGTTTTAGGATTTTAGCCATAACAACAAGCCAGTGAACTGTTTGATAAAAAGCTTTGGTAGACATGTATGAAAAATGTGGTAGCATAGAAAAGGTAGCGAACTGTTTGAAAAAACAACTCAAAGAAATGTGGTCTCATAGAATTCCATGACAAGCAAATGCAATTGACAACTGCTCCTAGTTATTAGTTATGAAATGTGAAGTAATTGCATAACTGCTTAGGTTGACTTTTTAAAAACTATACTGTAATTGAATTTTTTTCATTTATCAACATCTAGTTGTTAGTTATGCAATATGAAGTAATGCTTTGAGTTTGAAAGAAGTGCAATGCAATGTAATCAATGATATGAATATAAACTACATAATATAATCATTATTTTTTATGCTATTGTACATTGATATTTAACCATTGCTCAAGATTAAATTTTCAAAGAGTTTAATCATGCACATGAGGAAAAAATTATTTTGATTGTCAACTTCTATATATATTAAATTATCCAATAATCAAGTGTATGTGCATATACAAAAATGGCATCAATGCCAACTCAAACAAAGTTTTAAAAAATGTGGCATATTCCATCTCAATATCTATTCAAAATTTACATGCCAAAATGTCTATCTCATCCTAAACTACTGGTGAATCATCAAAATGGAGCCTCTTTGAGGCACTTTTTGGCTCTGAAGGTAGCTGCACAAGAAAATTCAAACCACAATTGAGATTAGTTATACTATATAATTTAAAATTGAATAATTAACATCAAAGTCATTATACATTGAATTATAATTGAATTCTAAAATTGAAATCTTGATTACCTCAAATATACATCTCTTCAAAGGGTCAGGAGTCCTAGAATATGCCCCTCTCAAATAACCAATCAAACTAGCTTTTGAAATGTCAATCTATGTATGTGAACAAAAACATAAAATTGATACAAGTTAGCATACAATTTTCGGTAATAGGAACACATTTACTAAACACATAATAAAATAAACACATACCTCTTTAGGCATCTCTTTTTCTTTATCTCCTTCAGGTGTTTCGACACCTCCTTCTTGAGGTGTTTCAACACCTACTCCTTGAGGTGTTCCAATACCTACTCTTTCAAGTGTTGTGACACTTGTCAAGAAGGATGTATAGCTCATAACTGCCTGTACATAAAAATGACAAGTACATATGAAACTACCAATTTCTATGTCGATGTATGTGTAATCAATATAAGATCTTAAAAATCTTATTTCAATCAAATTTGAGTTCAATTACCTTTCCCTTATCTAACATTGCGCCTCCATAGTTTGGACAGTGTTGCACCTCACTCGCACTAGGTGTTTCCTACAAGAGGAAAATAAAATAAACATATAAGTTAATATATAATTTCATTAATGACAATTCAAATGGCAAGCAAGTATATAATAAAAAAATGTAAATGAGTGGAAAAATATATATTGTGTGCATGTTGAGGCCAAATGAAATGGCCCTGAGGGTGCTATTAGTCACTTGTGTAAGCTCATCCTCATACATCAACTATTAAATAGACCGTGTAAATAAATATTAGTACTTGATACTATCTCTTATTAATATTCATGTAAAAATAAATGCAAGTTATGAATTTACAACTTAAAACTTACCTGCGTAACTTGTAGTGTCCCTCTAGTTTTGACACTCTGTTTTAGTTTGATTCAGCTTTATTAATAGATGCTTTAGTTGATTATGATACTATGTTGTTTTTACACTCTATGGATGATACATTGACATCTTGATTAACTGGTTGTTTTGTGTGATCATACTATGATAGACATGTACATGATATGATTTATTTGCTTATAAGTTTTATGAGGTTATCATGATGAAATGATTTATCTTGCTCGTCAGTATCCGTGAAGAAGACAGTGTAGCACTACTCATTCGTGAGTACCCTGCTACGCTGCAATTCTTCTTCACGGTGTGTTTTCTGATATAAGTTTATATGTTTAACAGTTATGTTTCATGTAGATATAGGTACCAAGTATCAGTTCCACCTACTTGTTAGTTCTGAGTGTACCCTATTTCAAAGAAATTATGTTGATTCAGAGGTATTGATAGGTCCTAATTGAGCCATCGTTCTTCATTGAATGAGTACCTATTTGTTACCCTTTTTGTTGTCTAGTTCGTTTTTGTGTGTCGTATTTGTCTATATTGTTTTTGTGTTTGGGAATTTAATATTTAAGTTCAATGAATATCTATTAATGTATTTATAAATGCTTATGGTTATTTTTGTGATTTAATTTATTAATTTAAATTAAATAAGTTATTTATTTTAAAAGTGAAAGTTAATTGTTTCAAAAGTATTCAATAAAATATAAATTGTTGAATTACTTGTGCAAACAAGATTTATGAGTAAATATATATTTTAAGAGAAGATATTTTCAACATGTTATGAATCTTTGATTTGCAATTGAAAATTTGATTTGATATTAAAAGAGTAAGTTGAATTGATTGATTAATTTTGAATGCATACTAGTCTATCAATTAAGTTTTATAATTGAGAGTTAATAGACATGCATTAAAATCTTTAGGGGTTGCAATTTTTCATTCACGAGAAGAATTTGGAAGAACTTTCATGGCAACAGGTTTAAGATTATTTTGCACGGTAGTTACTCTGAATTTTTTTTATTTTAGAATTGGTTTGCAAGCATAACATTGAAGCTGGATTGATTTGAATTTCTTCATCAAAGTCTGGTGAATTTATAGTGGAATTGACAGAAGTTTTAGAGATTATTTACAGCTAGCCATCAAGCTTTAAATAGGTTTTTTTCTTTAGTTTTAAATTCTTGTGCTGAATTTTGAGAATTTGATGTTGAAATTTAGTTGTTCTATTAAGAAATTATTTTGCTAAACTTGTACAAACAATAAGGAAATATATTAGAAGAGTATCTAAAATTTTATAGTAAAAAGGAATAAAATATATTCTGAAAATACACTAATTCTGGATCTGAAATTATTATTTTTATACTCTACAAAAAAAAATAAAAATAAAAGTGCATTTTCCTATCATATGATGCTGCATAAATGAACTTGCTTATGGTTATCAAATTTCATGTTGAATCCATTCGCTGCACTACCCTTTCCTTTTTGTTTGGTGCTGGTACCAAGTTTATGTTATCTTTAACTTCTGAATTCTTTTGGAGCCCGTTTGAGTATATGACTCTAGACCGATGTTTGTTTATATTGCTTGAAATGCTACTCTATGAAGCCATTGATCTATTAGATTTGTTATTTTTGTTTGCATATTGAATTTTCCTTTAGTTTACGAAGGACACTAAGATTAACCTAATTTCTATGTATACTGGTCATCGAAGTATGCCATGATTTCGGCCAAAATTCTTACTATTCTTTATTATTTCTCTATAATCCCTTACACAGCCAGTAAATCTGATATTTCTTTATTTCTTTTCCTTCTTTGATCTTCTTGTGAAATCGGTGTAGATTACTTCTCTTTGATTGTTTTCTGATTACAAATTGTGAGGCAGAATTGAATATATCTGGTTATTTTACATTATACCTCCACTACGGGATTTGTTTCACCCCCACATCTTCATCTTTGCTCCACGAATTTATATTGTCCTGTATTTTATGGAGCTAACTGTTAATCTTATAATATATATATATATATATATATATATATATATATATATATATATATATATATATATATATATAATTGGTATAAAAGGCGTATCCAGGTTGATACCTGGGATTTTCTTAAAATCTTTTAAAGATAATAAATTTACTGTCTACGCATATCTGTGAGTTGCTGAGATTCTATATGCATGCCTTGTGTCACTTTGAAGAACCCCTATATTGTTAATTTGCTTGCTGATATCAATTTAGGTTTTTTGTCAAATAATTGGTGGATTTTAGCACCAACTTTCACTCTCATTTCCTAATCTTGGGAATGTCTTAAATGACCTTCTTTCCTGCTATTTAATTCACATGATATGCATGGCGCATAATGAATTCTCATCTTTTATCCTTGACTATAGATTACGAGTCATAGCTTGTAATAAGCTTTTCTTTGAGATGTTTGAGTATCTCAAAGTGCGTGGAATGGTCTGTAGTTTATATGTAAATTAGAACTTCCATTTACCCTATCTTGGTTTTAGATATTGTTTTTATAAAGCCCTGACCTATAACTATATCTTGTGGTGTTTGCATGGTGAATTGTTTACTTTTTATAGTTATGATATTTATTTAAAACTTTCTCTTATCTTTTGAGCAAACTCTTCTTTGCATGATATACTGACGACAGATTCCTTATTATGAAATTATATTTATATAACTTTCAATTAACATCTATATATATATAAGGCGCATGTATTGATTAAATGTGAGTTTATGATTAAGAAAAGAAGAGAAAGTTAGAATTTTAAGTTTATGATTTGTAACTTGATTCTTTCTAAAAAAAAATTGAATAATACAAATGACTCTTAGATCACCATCATATATTTTTATATATAGTGAATTGAATTTCTTTTAAATGATTGATTGATAAATGTAAATGATTTATATCATCCTTACTCATTAATATCAATAGTTGTATTTTCTTTAAAATTATAAGACATATAATAATACCAATAAATTGTTTATTATGAACTTTTAATTCATGAAAATTGGAAAATTGTAATTATTGAGTATGTACATATAATGTTATTGAGTTTTATTTCATTTATTCAAAGCTTAAGGAAGTGAAAATTGTATTGTTAAGTTTATTATGCTTTATTTATGTTGCTCGATTATAATGATTTTAATTGGGGGTATAGCTTTGCACATTTTGTTGTTTTCTAAAAAGGAATTTTGGAGATTATGGTTTGTCTCTAGATAAAGATGTAAACATTTGTGGTTTTGATCTTTGTGTTTGGTGGCTACTCCTTGTCTTTTGATGTTGAGTCATGTTATAGAAAGAGTGGCTTGCGGTAGGGGCTGAAATCCTAAGAGGTTGTCTGAGTAACCTATCGTAGGTTTGGTAATCCAGTGGAAACCTAACTAATGTACTAGGGGTTGGGTAAAATTAAACATTAAATCAGATAAAAGTATGCCTCACCTTTCATCTTAATGCTTGTTTAGGTTAAGGTAAGGTTGAGAAGGCCTGGAATGGCTAGTCATCTATCTTGTCCTCTTGAAAGATAGAACAAATCCACACTAGTTTGCTTAGGGGATGGGAATCAGTAGAGACTGCTAGGGTAACTCTTGGAGAGGGTTGGTAGTCTAGGAAGATTCACCAGGGTAACCTATCTTGATAGTGTTATGACACTCTTTGTCTATTACATGATTGTGATCCTTGTGTTGAGTTATCTTTAGTTGTGTTTGTCTCTGGGAGTTTGTTCATTATGTTTTGATATTGTTATGTCGTGATGTGTATGTAAGCCACGTAAATGTAATGTTTTTTCTTCTTGTTTGTGGACCTATCATTATCTCCAAGCATAGAGGGAGTGGACCTTCGGGTTTCACGTGGTTGGGTGGAAACCGTGCTGTACCTTCATTTGATACTTTTGTAGATGGTATTATACTCGTAGCAGTTTCTAGTTACTTCATTGTTCATGATAGTGGATATAGAATGTATTCATGGACATGGATGTTAGTTGTGATGTGATCATCATCCTCTTTGTATATTTACCTCTTGTATATGAGTGTACTCATTGTATCATCATTATGATGTAACAAGGTTTATGAAAAATCTCACATGAAGTAATTTAGTTATATTTGTAACCTGATTTTATAAAGTATTAAAAACTGGAATCATTAATGAATTTAATTTGTGCTTATGTTTTATGTCATGAAGTGATATTCTTAATTATTATGTTTATGTAGCATCATCTTGGTATCCTTAAGGCAGTTATAAAATTAAATCTCTTTAAAAAAAAATTATTCGATTAATTTGATTATTACACTTTGTTATAATGGAAACCAAGGCGAGGCATTACATAACTATTCCAACGTCCCCCTCTCTAGCAAGAGAGGACTCTATAGGGTGTGCTCCACTCCTCTGTGTTTGATCTCCTATAATGTCCACATCATTGAGACCTCATAATCAAAAGTGTCCAAGGGATGCTCAATGGGTTGTACAAGAGGACCCAAGCATATTTGGTGGCACATAGTGCAAGTATGTGGCACACAAATATGTGGACCTGAGGAGGATGATGCAACAAAACTCAATCCATCGCCAACATCACCAACATGTGGCTGAGCTACTATAGCAGTATGGGAAACCAAAAGATCACTCAAAGAGTGAATGCCTGAATAGTCTATGTGGCTTCATGCTCGATAATATTTGGATGATGTATTAGCTTGGTGGCTAAGGAAGGGGAGGAGGGGGAACATATGAGCCCTAAACTACTCTAATTTCCCCTGGTCTATCCTAGGGCATATCTCCACTGACGCCCTAGAAGGGTTTAATGTCAAAGTAATTGACATGATGCCCTAACACAAACTCAATATATAATTTTTTAATAAAGTAAAATGGTATATATCACTATTATTTTTGGGTGGTTTATCAAAAACCATCCACCAACAATCCCAAAATTTATCTACAATGTCCTTATTCGAGCACCATTTTATAGAAATTTTTGGTTTATTAACATTAACTAGCAAATCAATGTGAGGGTTAACAAATAAAGAGGCTATTTGGGATTTTGTTATTTGGAGATCTTTCACATCTTCATAAGACATTCCATAGGAGTAATATTCCCTCATGGTTTCTTGCCATGAAAGAATGACATTATGTTGGGTGGAGAGGGTTTCTATATTTTTAATTATTTCCTTCAATGTGTCTCTCATCTGAGATAATCAAGGGATTGTCTTATAAACATCACAAATGCCCCTCAATTGCTCCAATTTTTCACCAATTAAGTCTTCAATTGATGGGCACAAAGGTGGTGGAGAGTTTGGAATTTGTGCGTTTTCATTCTCATTCATAACACCTGATTGAAGTTAAAAACTAATTAATCTAATTGAAATTACATAATATAAATGAAATTATTGTAAAAAAACCCTAGTTTTTAATAAAAATCCATAAAACACCCTACTTTTTAATAAAAATCCATAACAAACTCTAGTTTTTAATAAAAATCCATAAACAACACGAGTTTTTAATAAAAATCCATAAAAACCACTAGTTTTTAATAAAAATCCATAAAAAACCCTACTTTTTAATAAAAATCCATAAAAATCTAGTTAAAATTATACAAAACTAATAGAAAAATTGATTAAAACAAAATAAAACCAAAAATTTATCTTTCAAATCGGATATTAGCTCGAATCGAATATCGGATCGCCCCAAGTCACGCTCACTGTGTTTTCAACTATTTAAACTGATTGCAAACGATTTTAAATGGCCACTTATACCTATTTATACTCGACCCAAATTGGATATCCGATTTGAGATTCTTTGCTTCAAGGGCATTACTTTGGAGCAATGTATTGACATCCAACCAAAAAAAGTCAACTAGGGATTTTTTGCATTTTTTGGTGGATGCAAAACACAACTTTTTTCACATCGCCAGTTTTTGGCCCATCATGATCTTGCACATACCTAGTCTACAGAACATAAATTGCTCATTGAACAAGAATTGAAAAGTGAGTCACAACCCACTGTGTTTTTCAACTTGCAACTATCTTGTGCATTTTCTGTTCCAATCATATGAAGATTTTGAAATGCAATGTCTATTCAAACTAAGCATTGTTATAAAATATTGAAATGCAATGTTTACTCAAATTAAGCATTGTTATAAAATATGGAGGTGAAATTCAATACATTGTTTTGTTACAGTCTACATAATAGAAAATGGTCATTCAACAAGAATTAAGAAGTGAGTCACAACCCACTATGTTTTCCAACTTGCAACTATTATGTGCATTTTCTATTCCAAACGTATGAAGATATTGAAATGGAATGTTTTTTCAAACTAAGGTTGTTATAAATATGAAGGTGAACTTCAATACATTGTTTTTTTACAGTCTAAAGAATAGAAAGTGCTCATTGAGCAAGAATTGAGAAGTGAGTCACAACCCACTATGTTTTCAAACTTGCAAATATTTTATGTATTTTTTGTTCCAAACGCATGAAGTTATTGAAATGCAATGTTTACTCAAACTAAGGGTTGTTATAAAATATGAGCCTTGGTGAACTTCAATACATTGTTTTGTTACACTTTGTATAATAGAAAGTGCTCATTGAATAAGAATTGAGAAGTGAGTCACAACCCATTGTGTTTTCCAACCTACAACTATTTTGTGCATTTTCTGTTCCAAACATATGAATCTCTATTAAAATGCAATGTTTACTCAAAATAAGAGTTGTTATAAAATATGAAGGTGAACTTCAATACATTATTTTGTTACAGTCTACAGAACAAAAAGTGCTCATTACATGTGGTTACATTTGTAAGTAAGTTGACATAAATAATAAGACTTGAGGTGGCATTTCCTCCCATTATTTGATGACATTTGACATTATTTAAAATAAAAAATTTCATGGCAACAAAAAGTGTCATATGAAACCTACAAGAACATAGTCTTATCTTTTTTTACTTAAGAGGGGTAAACACTTTTGACCCAAAGCTATGAACCGGTGAGGTCACAAATGGGGGACCTCATCCCCAATATAAATTGTCAAAAATTACACCCCAATGCCAGGATTCAAACCTTGATTGAAAGATTAAAAATAAAACTTAACAATCACACCATGCCACTATTGGTAGAATATTGTACCATTCAAACATACCAAAATAATGTAATTCCACACCATAATTGTTTAATAATTACATTCAATCAAAGACTGAATGCAAAATAACTATTCTCAGCCTCTCTCATCCTCTCCTACACTTCCTTTTATGTGTAATTGAGGAGATGCTCAGATAAAATCTTATAGGCTTCTTTGGGTCCTTGGCACTGGCGGTGGGGTGATTCCACTTGCACAGATCCTCATTGTTGTACATGTAACAAGAGGGTTCTGGGAAGCCTCTTTTCTTTGAACATTGCACTTTCAACACCTTCAGCTTATAACAAACCCATTAATATAAATGACTATGTTCAACAATTAATGTATGGATATGAGGAAAAGGAAAAATAAGATCTAAGTGCATAGAAAGAGAATCTGTTGGGGGGAGAGATGAAAGTCTTATCTAAAAATGAAGGAAAATTTTGTAACAATTTTTTCCAAAGAAACATCTGCATTGTATAATAAAAAATACACTCTAAATTTGAGCAAAAAGCAACTACAATGACACATAAAAGTATTCAAGATATTGAAAACTCTATCCAAGAAATGTCGCCAATATGGTCAATGCCCGATTTTTCTGCTTCCTTGCCAGAAATTAAGAAATTGAAATCCCGTTGTCCTATTACATCAATGTAGTAGGATGATGAGATTCATATTTCTTAAGAATTTTTCCAAGGAAAATGATATCCTCTCAGGAACCCTTTCTTCTTTGCTACCTTGCCAAGGCACATTTTCTTGTCCCAAGAACTTTTCTTCACTTTGACCATTGCACTTTCAACACCTTCAGAGCTAGCAAAAAACCCATCAATATAAATGACTACATTCAATAATTAATGTATGGATGGAAACAAATATAAGGTACTATGATATATACAAAATGAAATCATATATATGTACCTATGGAGGACAAATACAATTGGAAATAGATGAGAAGGAAAAGGAAAAATTAGATGGACCAAGAAACATTGCCAATAAGGTTAAGGCCCAATTTTTTTGCTTCTTTGCTGGAAATTGAGAAATTGAGAAATTTGCAGGTTAGTGTCCAATTAAGACTGGAAAATTTGCTTCATCCTAGTACATTGATGTATTGGAAATAGATGATAAGGAAAAGGAAAAATCATATCTAAGTGCAGAAAAAGAGAATCAGATCTTTTCCACCTAGCTGAGGCACATTTTCTTGTCCTAAATGGACATTAGCTTACTCACACCCACCACTTCCTTATTCACCCTTTCCATGTAATGGTAGGAATGTTAGCATCAACCTATGCTGTAGCATCCTTTAGGAGTGTATCAACCATACCACAAAATTTACCAAAGAAGCCAAAAGCTTGAAGAACAACCCTTAGAAACACCTATTCTGCCCTTTCATACACTTTTTCAAAGTCGAACAGAAGCATTGTCGAATTCTAATTGGAGTTTTTAGCCCATTCCAATGCTTCCTATCTTGTGATTAAGTTCTCCAAGATATAGCGCCCTTTTATAAATCTTGTATGGGTGTTATTGATGGACTTAGGAAAAATATTAACCAACCTTGCAGCAATTACTTTGGCTAAAATATTGTAGGAAAAATTGAGCAAGGTTATTGGCCTCCAATTCTTCACCAAAGTTTTCTCTACCCATTTTTGGAGGAGCTTAATTGTTCCTCTATCTATACTCTCCCCCAGAAAACCTTTATCAACTTGGCTTCCCTGTATACTTGTAGGAGATCTTCACACACCTAGTCTGAAAATACTTTATAGAACTCCACTGGCAGCCCATCCCACTTGAGGGACTTATCATTATTCACAAACTTAATAACATTTAATATTTTTTCCTTGTAGACATTCACATCTAGGCTATAGGAGTCTTGTTCAATTATTTTTTTGGGATGAGATCCTTAATGAGAGACCTGGTCGCCTAACCCCCCTCAACCCCTCCTTCAGAGGTAAAAAGATCCTTGAAATAAGAGAGGAATTGGTTCAGGATATCTTCTTGATCAAAACATAGTTGGGAGCCATCCCAAATTTTCCCCACTTGCTCTCTTATATTCTTTTCCTTTAGGTAATTGAAGAAAAATCTGGACCCCTTGTCTCCACAACTGAGACAATTCATTTTAGCTTTGAATTTTTTCCCTTTTATCTTATGGGCCCAAACAGGTTATCCTTGGCAAAATTTAGAGTCTCACAAAGCCTTTCATCCTTTGAGCAACCTTCCAGCTTTGTTTCAGCCTCTAGAAGATAGTTCTGTAAGTTCCTTTCTAGCTTCCTACTATCCAGTTCCTATTTTTTACCAATAACTTGAAAGAGGGTTTTCCAACCCTCCACATTAACATTCCAACTCTCAATGACAGAATAATCCTTTAGCATCCATTTATTTATTTCTCTAAGAGAGGTAATGGCATTTTGACAATCAACATCATTCAGGAGGTGAGTATTCAATACAAACCCTCCTTTTTTCCTTGCCTATTTTTCATCATCTTGGTGTGGAATGAGATTGGCCTTAATAGGATGGTGGTCAAAGAGGGTGTATGGATACACCTACACTTGCACCCCATCCTCATTTGGATTGAAGCTAAAGAAGTACTTGTTTGTGTAGAACCTATCTTTCCTACAATAGATCCGAGTCACCCCCTTTTGGGAATTACACCAAGTGAACTAGACACCCTTATAGTTCCTTTTATTACCTTCCATTGGGTCTGAAAGTCTTAGCTTTTTCTTAAGCCTCATCTAGAAATGTTTCTTATTACCTTTCCACATCATGTCTAATCCTCCCCAATTGTCCTCCCTCTGCTCAACCACATTAAAGTCACCTCCCATTATCCATGGGATATCCTATAGTCTTTCCAGCCACTGCCATAGGCTACATCTTTCCCTATATATGGTCATTGGGGGTGTAGATAGAACATACACCAAACTATATTCCATCTCTTTCTAGGGTGACCCACACCCTTCAATTACATGGGGAAAATCCGCTTCCGATAACAAATTGTGCTCGGTCCTTGGAGACCAGGCTAGCAATCCCTCCCCTGCCCTTTTCATGAGTAGTTGTAAAGAATTTGGAGTCTTTCTAGAAAAATTTCAAATTTGTTTCCAAGGTAAATTTGGTGGCTTTAGTTTCTTGTAGCATTACAAAATATTTTTCCTTTTCCAAATTGAGAAATCTTCTTACGATGTATTTCCTATCTGGGGATTTAAGGCCCCAAAAATTCTATGAAATATAGTTAACATTCATATTCCGAGGTCATGGGAGTGTATTCTTGTTCCGCTCTAAATGCCTCAAATCATTTAGGGAATTTATATTCTATTTCCAATTTCTTGGAGATTGGGGATTGGATCACCGTACTAAATTTTTTCCTTTTGCTTTTTATTACTCTAGTTTTCTTACGTCCCCCCATAAGGATGTTGAATTTTCTTGGTCTTCCTAGAACATTCCTAGGTTTCAGTACCTAATTTTCCTATCCCTCAATGCCACCCTCCTCATATTTGCATCCTTTATTTATAGTTGCTCCCCTCTTGTAAGATTTAGTCTCATTAATATCTTTAATGATAATTCTGTTCTCTTTCTAGGGTTTATTATTTTCCAAGTTGTGGTTTGTTTCAGTCTCTTGTTGGACACTGGTTTTGTAACTAGTAGGGATCAAAACAGGGTTAGTAACTTTCCCTCGAGAGTCAAGCAAATTTACCTCTAACTGAGCTGCTTGGCCATTAGGAGATAGGTTGGGCATGGCCTCTTCAATCCTAGCTTCCCCTGAGTTTCCTACCTAGTCTATTTTAGCATCATTTGAGGAAGTCAATGCTACTATGCAGACTAGGGATGTTAGAGTTCACCATATATCCAACCTCTTCAGGGGCCTCAACCACTCCTTTAGAGGGAACTTCATTGTTCATAGGAAAATTTCTAGCCCTAATGTCATCCTTAATTGGTTTAACAATATCAAAGCCAAAGTGGTTGAGGTGTTTGTTTAATTGGAGGTGAGAGACCTTCGGCTGACTGTCATAGTCATATCTACTTGACAATTTATTATTTATTCTTTTCCTTATTTCTTTCATAGCTAATTGTTATGCATTTAACTTCTCAAGCAACTTAGGGTTGTTAGTTATGTAATGAGTTAGTGACGAGGATAGGGTTTCTCCCCTCGCATTAACAATTTTCTCACCTTCACCACTCTCTTGTGAGAGAACATCAAAGGCATTGCTTAGGTGAATATCCTTCTGGCTATTCAAGGGTGAGAGAGCATGGAGCTAGGAGTCCATGACCTGTGAATCCTCACCAATCTCTAAATGAGTGGTGCCACCCTTAGGGGTTAGGAGAGGGCTTGCAAAATCAGGGCATCCAACCAAATTATTAACGAATTTTTCTTCATTTTTTGAAGGTGGCACTGAGAACTGCTTGATGAGCAAGCAATTCATGATTGGGTTATGGTCATTTCCAGTGCTAGAGTTAGTAGTGTTTTTAGTCTCAGGGGGGCCATGAGCACTAGGCCGGTTTCCTTTATTTTTAATGATAGGGCAATTCTTTCAAATATGCCCTTCCTTGCGGCAATGATAACACACATTAATGCTCCCCATAATTTCTAGAGGACAAACCCATTCATGATCATCTTCATTAATAATAATATTCTCAAGGATTTCAAAGCTGAGATTAAGAGACACAAGCATTCGTGCATCTAGATGAGCTAAAGTGACTTTAGATTTCTCAAATCGAACACTAGAGCCGATGGGGGCCAAGATTTGGGGAATAATATTCTAGAACTCCAGTTGTAGGTTTTAAAGGATGACCCACCTGGGGCAAGACGACACAAGGACTTCCTCCATGATGGCTATAGGTGACCAGGGAAGGGCCCAAAATGCACACCCACCAATGTTCCAATAAGGTTTTTCTAGGACTTTCAACTGCATGACATTATTCACTAGGAAAATGATGAACAAGCCCCATTGAATCATCCTACAAAATTTTATTTGAATTCCAAATTTATTTACCCAAAATTTCCCAAACCAATCATCTATAAATTTTCTAGCTGAAATCTTATTCGAATCCACAACAGTGAAGAAAATTCAAGAATATTTTAATCTATTTCTTTCACTAAAAATTACATTCTTTAGATCAATATTGGGAGAAATATGTAAGTCTTTAGAGGAATCTAGAGGGGACTTACCTTCAGAGCCTCCATTTTCCTAGTGGTCTTCGATGAAAAACCTTGCTGCCATTGGAACTGTAACACCACTATCCACTAGGGCATCCTTGAAAGATTCTTGCAAAAATCTTTGAGACTCAACGGGAGGGTTATTAATTGCCACATTAGGGTTAGGGCCGAAACCCTTCATACCCCCCTCCATAAATGGAGGGAGGGGCTGATGACACCCACCACCTCAACCCAGAAAACAAAGGGAATCCACATACAAATAAACACCACAAGCACATACAAGAAGGCATCGAGGAAGGCAAGAAATGTTCAATAATAAATAAAAGGGGAGAGGGTACTCACAAGGCTAAAAAAACTTGGGGTGGGGGAGTGCACGATCTCCCCCATAGAGGGATGCCACGTCCCTTCTATAAGCCGCTGATTCATACTGCAGGCCTCCTATCACACTATACCTTCCTTTAAACCTCTTCTTAAGTAGCCAAAAATTAGAAAAAGACTATCAAAAAATGGTGAAGGTAAAACATTAATAAGTACTCAAAGAAATAAGTACAAGTATGACCCATGCATCCCTGGATACATGGAAAATAATATTGAAGCTAAGGCCTCTCAACACAACAAATGGGTGGGCGCTACATCCTATAAAGCTTTATAGAATTCACTAGGAAGCTATCTAACTTGGATATTTATCATTAGTCATAGTGAAAGCCACATCACAAAGATCATCCTAGGTGAGTATTTGGTCACATTTTTGAGGGATTGACCTCTAAAGTAATGTCTTATCATGTGCATGAATATTAGGATTTTTAATAATTAAAATATGACCCATTTTATTTCCTCAATATTATGGATAAATTGGATAATTTAATTAATGTGACACTAATATGTATTGGGGTTGGGAAGAATAGAAGGGAGGAACAACTTATATAAGTGGATTTTTAAATCCTCTATATATCATTTTTATAGGTTAATTACAAGAAATACTTGAATCACCATCATAGTATTGATAATATAATGAAGCTATCTATTTTCTACACCACATAGTTTTGTATGATGTTGGAGCCTCATAATACTAGAATTCTCTATTTAATCTAATTATTAAATAATTTAATGGTCACATTAATTTCATGTGCATGCTAGTACAATCCTACACAAGCTTCCTAAATCTAATTATAGATATATTTTTTTGACACAACCCTACCTTGGAGAATCTTGAGGCATATCTAAAAAACTTCCAAATTATAATTTATATTATTATGTATATTGTAATTAATATATTTATTACTAGTGGGATTCATAGTTAGAGTTAGTGTAGCAAGGGTTTGGAGGTTGAGAGGTGAAAGATCACATATTTAGTTTAAAGTTAGATGTAGGTGTTAGCAATATCATTTTTTAAAAGGGTAGAAATAATAAGGAGATATAAAAATCTAACCAAAAATATAGATACATAGGATAGATAATGAAAATATGGAGGTATTTTAATTATACTAGTGTATGTAAAGGGTATATAAAAATACAAATTTGAAGGATAGATATTAAATCATGGGTGTTTAATGTACCATATTAATGCACATACTATGACATTGGATTATTAAATGAATCCATTAGAGTCACACATGGCTTATTCCAAAGTAGAAAGTTGATAAGAGACCACACTTGTGCATTGGTGGAGGGCATGATCTTGCATAAGCGAATGATCTTGAGCTTTCAAGACCTATTAATAACGATAGAAAAATGATTATAGGATAGAAATAAGAAATATAAAATATTGTTGCCCCTCTATAGTACTTGAATTAAATTTCTAGGAAACTTGATAAGAATGCAATGATTTGGGTTTTTTTTTTTAAATAATGTCCCCAATCTTGAGCTATTAAAGATATGATTTAATTCAAGGCCCTCAAGCTATGTGATTATCAACATTTATATATATTTTTCAAAGATTAGCTGTTCACAATTATAGTTTAAGATAAAATATTTTCTCTTCTAGCTCAATAAAAGTGTAACAAAGCTCCAAGGTGGTGATTTTGTATTAACAATGGAAAAAACACTAATTAGCACTCATAGATGCATACAAATTGATAAATATTCTTGATGGAGTCATTTAAGAAATAATCCTATCCAATCCAATAGGGATGTTGTTACTCTATGTTCTAGATGCACTTTATGTGTAGAAGGATGGGATTAGTTGAGAAAATCTATGTTTTTTCCACCTTGAACATGATGGATTTCAATACAATGTAAAACTTGATTAGAAAATTGTTAGAAAGGATAGTGATATGAAAAAGGTTTGATTAGCAATAAAAAATGATAGATTGACTTGATAACATGGATATATCAAGTTTCTTGAGATCTAGAGTGAAGATTTATCTACAAATACCAAGCAAAGTTAGAATAATAATGAACCATATTGGGATAAGTAATTCCTAGTTTATTATGCATGTAATACTAACATTTTCATTTGATCTTTGTCCAATATATAGGGAGGTTGTGATATTTATTAGACACCACCTAAACCATATTAACATCACCACACATGACCTAAGACATAGTTAGTAATGATTTCATGATCTAATGCCACATATTTCTAAATATTTCAAATATCATTGTAAACATAAATATTGATAACCCCAAATGAATAGTTATTAATATTATAGAGAGACCATAAATCATGTCAAATGGGTTCGCATCCTCGTTCAACTATATTATTCCACAATTTAGGAGAAATAAAGATAAAAACATCATAACAACTTGGTTCCTTATCAAGTTATGAAAAATATCTAGTAGTCTATATGTCACGATATATGGTAGAAATAAAAAATGCTTACACATTTAATTCTAAAAAAAAAGATATCAAGGTTGGGAAACTATCTTTTTTAAGTACTCTACACGATACTTTCTCTTTTGAAGCTTGTTAGACCCCAAATATTCCATGGAATAAAATTCATGAAAGATGGAAGTCAAGTGGCATGTCATTGCTATCAAATTCATTAATAAATTTAAATTTTTTCTTCAAATAATCTTCCTTTGTAATTATTTTAGACAACTTATAACTTTTCAAATATAATATTGGGCCACAAGATTGGTTTTTTCTAGCACAAATTCACATTCCTCCACCTTATGACCTAAAGTACAACACCTCCTAGAATTCACTTGAGGAGAAACTAGCTAAGTAGTAGTTTGAGAAGATATAACAATAATACAAAAAGGTTATCTACTATACCAAGGCTTTCTTGCCTCTTTGAAGGATTCACAAACACACTATGAAATAATAACCTCTTTCACCTTGTTAATAGGATTTGAAACTTGTCGACCAATATATTGGTTTTGAGGTCCACTAGAAAATTCACCCTTAATTTCATTGTTGTGATTATTCTTCCTACTATCTATTAGGGTCCAACCTACCTCATTCTTTCAGGGAGTGTTCCCACAAGGCTAGAGAGTTGGCTTAGCTTGCTAAATGACAAGGGGAGAAACCTTGATTTTATGTTCAAAAAATTGTCACCTGGCAAGTTGGGATACCTAACTCTTTGGACAAGACATTGTATACCAATCTACATCAATAGTCTTTGAGGTCCTTAAATAGGTCAACTTGAGCATAATCCCTTTTTAGATATGAGATGATCTTTTTCTTTATCTAACTTAACATATACAACATGACCTAAACGGATACAATAAGGTTGAAAAAGGCTTGAGGGGCTAAGGGAGATGGGTAGACTCAACCTAGACCAAGAGTTAGAGGATCCACTTCTTAGAGATACCAATGTCTTAAGTCCATGAGAAAAAGACCAACAAGACACTATGAATATATAAGACCATGCTTACAAACGATCTTTACAAATTTCACCTTTGAGAAATGAAAATAAAAGAATATTTTGTGAAGTTTTAAACAGTTTCCATGCAATTCCATGACGTTAACTTAACTTTCAAGCATATGTTTAGAAGAGATTCTACAAATAAAACATCCTACTAATTAAAAACTCCCAAGTGACTTGCATGCATTATAAAAATAAAGTGACAAGATAACATTAGAAGTAGAGGAGTTACCTTGTGTTCCACTCTCGGGATGAACTTTTGGGGTCTCTTCAGAAGTGTCATGATAATGCACATAATGACAACTCATCGGCTGCTAACACTAGCAACCATTTTTATGAAACAAATGAATTCCCTAAGGCAAGAAAACATTTTAATAACCTGCAATAAATGAAGCAAAAACAATACGACATATGAAGACAAGGACAAAGAACTAGCACATGAAAGAACATGCAAATCAAGCCAATCCAAAACACTATCAGAGCTCCCTTTGGATCCATACCAACATAAATCTAATCACGATGTCAATGAAGTATTGAAACAAGTAGGAATCCTATCTATCTGCAATGTTCATGATATTACATGATAATTTGACGACGCTGATAATAACAAGTATTCCCCACCTTAGATTGCTTTCTGCAATATAATCTCATATTACAAATCCATATATATGCTTCCAAAATTTCTTTATCAACAGAGAAAGGACATTAAAGTAAAATGACTTATGGATGGACGTTTTTGACAGAAGTTTTAGATGGTACCCAGAATTCGACAGACACGAGGGGACAGGTTCGAATTGTATAATAGAACTGATAACGTGGGTATGAGTTCAAACTATGGAATGTGTCGAAATCGGACTCTTACAGCTGTCACATCTTGTAAGTAGGAGGCACGTTATCAGAAATCCTGGGTTAAGCTGTCCTACAGATATTGAATTTTGTGCATGCAGAGGAATGTCTTATAAAGAATTTGCAAAGCCATCTTCCATGAGCCCTATGCGCCATCTGTGGAAGTGTGCCTTCTGCAGTAACATAATATCTACTGAAAGGAAAGGAAAGGTCCTTTTATAGTCCACGATATCAGGTGGTTTGTTTTTGGGTCTACAAATGACTTGCAGTATATGGAACTCCTCCTACTCCCAATTTGAGGGAGCCACCTAACTCGTGCTCCCAGGTGGTTTGAAAGAACTTGGAACATGTAAAACAACGCTACTCTAAGTTGACATTGTGAGGTGACTGAATAAAGAAGGGGGGTTTTTTCTCCGAGGCAGGAAATGATGGGTTTCTGTTGGTATTCGAAGATTTCACTCAGGTGTAACTTCTACATTTTTCTGTAAACTTTTATATGTATTTTTAAAACAATTTATCATTAATATGATATAAGTTTAACCATACAAGTTTGAATGTTTTTCATATATCTATTTTCATCTTCATTTTGTTTATATCTATTTTTATATATTCATCTTTGATCTTCAAATTCTACATGTTTCATTCTAGGTCATTTCTATGTGGTGCAAGATCGATTCTACACAACATGGATTTGACATGAAAAATTAAAATTTTTAAATAGAAATTGTTGACTCCCACCCTGTCTGACTTGGTGCACATTTGTGCAACGATTCATTGTGTCTTAGTATTTAAAGACATTCATTTGAGCATTAAGTAATCATCTAATCATCATTCAAAATCCTAGAGCATGTACTCGACATTCAATAGGAACATTTCAATTTGGAGCTTTGAAAGGAAGAGTGATTTATATCAAAATCAACATCTAGATCACATAAATGTTTACTAGTGATTTTTTTAGTGGTGAATATTCGCTAATTGGCTAATGATTGAAAATGTGGATTCAAAATTTGGCCAATAGTACAAGCTATAAGGCGAACTTAACCCTCACTTTTTTACAAAATTTTATTTTAGTCCTACCTAAATCACTGGAACATTTATTTTATTAAACTTTTAAACTCAAAAAATTGCCACAATATTCAATGCCTAATTAGATCAAATTCACTATAGTAGAAAATAAAATTAATTCGCCAAAAATATTATATAATTATTGGTTACTTTTGGGCCATATCATCAATTTTTTATTACCACGATTGATTTTATTTATAATCTAATGGTTGGGGTTGTATTCCATGGATTAAAATGCACCCATAGAGCTTCAATTCTCATTGAGCTCGAAATTATATTTGAGTCGACTTGAAGATTTATAATCTAACTAGGGTTAAATTTTGTGGGCCAAAATGTACCTGTAGAGCTCCAATGCCTATGGGGTCCAAAAGGGGATAATCTAATTAATGTGATAGTGGATTTTGGGGATTTAAAAGCATGTACTAAAGAGGGTAGATTTTTATAAGTGGTTTTCTAAATCATGTTTGCATAGGTTAATTAAAGTAATGTCCATTCAGTATGCTAGACTTACCAAGGTTGTAAACTTATCTTTTACTTGCAACACATAATAATGTATTGTGCCAAAGGTTCATAATTCCAAGCACATCTTCTTAATCTCAACTCTAATGTAGTTAATAAAATAAACAATAGTCACACCAAGCTCATGCATGTTCAATACAATCCTACTTATTGGACACCTTTTGATAATTTCAGAACCCTACCTAAATGAATTGTTAGGTATCTAAAAACCCTTTCAATATAATTAAGATTAATGGGTAAGTAGACAAAGTTGTGATAAAAAGGGGTCTTAAGATGCCACTTTTCATCTGAAATCAGAAAAGTCTGATGTTTGATGAGAAAATGAAGATAGTTACACTCAAAATTTGAAGATGCGAAAAGAACAAGAGTTTTAGTGCTCCAAACCTACTTTCTAAACTCCTATTTTTTTTGAAATAGTGAAGATTAAGGGTTTAAAAAAGGGGAGCACACAAAGTGATCCTATTTTTATCAAAAAACATAACATAGTGTTTGTTGTGCTCCCCCTAAAATGTTAATTATTTTTTAAAATTTCAAAAATCACTTTGGTGAGAAATTAGCTAACACCATGTAGTTTATGTCAAAATTTTTAGCTAATTTTTTAATGAATATATATATATTTTTACTAATATTTGAAGTGGACACATCCTGAAAATAAAAAAATTGAGCATGCTCTCCTCTACAATTTTTAAAAACTAATAAAAAATAATGGACCCAGTTTGGATGACTTTCCAAACTTGATAGAACTCTTATGCGGTTTTACCCTTAACAACACCTTATCACCTATTGCAAAATTCCTGGGTACTCTCTTTGCATCTACATAGCTTTTATGCCTATCATTGGCTTCAGCTAGCCTTTGCTTGATAACCTTGACTTGTTCCTCCATTTTAGCTAACATTTCAGGCCCAAGACTACCCTATCTTCAAGTTTATCCTAACTTATCAGGGTTTGACACTTTCAACCATATAGTGCTTCGAAAGGAGCCATATTTATTGTTGAATGGTATGAATTGTTATAAGAAAATTCTAATAAAGGCAAGTAGTCTTCCCACTTGTATTGTTGATCCATACAATACATTCTTAGTAGGTCCTCAAGTACTTGATTCACCCTTTCTGTTTGTCCATCCGCTTCTAGATGATAAGCCGAACTTATATTTAGTTTAGTCCCCAATGCAAAGAATAAGGTTTTCCAAAACCTTGAGGTGACTCGTGCATCCCTATCCGAGATAATATTCTCTGGAATTCCATGTAGTCTGAATACCTCTTGCACAAATTTCTGAGCTATGACATGAGCTCCATCGGTTAAATTTCTCAATATGAAATGTGCTACGTTAGTAAGTTTATCAACAACTACTAAAATGACATTGTGCTTATTCCTTGACATGGGAAATCCTTGCACAAAGTCCATACTAATGACTTGCCACTTACTCTCTAGAATATCATGTGGATATAGCAACCTTGCAGGATGATGATGTTCTACTTTCACTCTTTGGCACTCCAAAAATTTAGCCACAAAACTAGCGACATCTCCCTTCATCCCTTTCCAAAAGTATAATGGTTTCACATCTGCCAACATTTTGGTCACCCCAAGATGTCCCGAGTATGGTGCTTCGTGCACTTCTTTCCATACAAGATTTTTCAATTCTTCAAAGTTAGGCACATACATCCTTCCTTGGTACCTAAGTAATCCATTAGGTTCAAAATAATATCCATCATATCTTGCATCTTGTGGATTATTTTCAAGTGCTTCCTTAACTTACATATAGTACTCACCCTCCTTACATTTCTGCAACACTTGACTTTTAAAGTCGGTTTGGATTGTCACTATTAAGGCAATATGTCTTCTACGACTTAATGCATCAGCTACTTGATTTTCCTTTCCTTTGATATAACTGATCATATTGAAGTCATAATCAACTATCTACTCCAACCATCTTTTGTGTCATGCATTTAGATTAGGCTGAGTAAATAGATATTTCAACTAGTGATGATTAGTTTTCATCTCAAAGGGTTTCCTTAGCAAACAATGTCTCCACATTTACAATGCATGAACTATCATTGCTAACTATAAATCATGTGATGCATAATTTCTCTCACATGGTTTCAACTTCCTTGATTCATAAGCAATTACTTTCCCTTCTTGCATTAAAATACCTCCTAAACCTTCTCCCGATGCATCTGTAATAACAATGAATTCACCATCAAGATCTAGTACTTTCAAAATTGATGCAGTAGTTAACTTCTCTTTAAGTAGATCGAATGCTACTTGGCATTTTTTGTCCACTCAAATTTCTTCCCTTTCCTCTGCAAAAAAGTAATTGGAAAGGCTATTCTAGAGAAATTTACAACAAACTTCCTATAATATCCTACCAGTCCCATGATAAAACTTCTCACTTTTGAAACATTTTTAGGTATCAGCCATTCTAGTACAACCTTGATTTTGGTTGGATCAACAGAGATACCCTCATCCGATATCACATGTCCTAAGTACTGCACTTTCTTTTGGTAGAAAGTACATTTAGAGAGTTTCCCATGCAACTTATGTTCTCTTAGTCATTGCAGAACTATCTCCAAATGCTTGCAATGATCCTCTTCATTCTTTGAATAGATTAGAATATCATCAAGAAAAAATAAGACAAACTTATCTAGGCAATCCCTAAATACGTTGTTCATTAGATTCATGAAAGCTGTCAGTACATTAGTTAGTCCTTGGTAGGACTATAAACTCATAATGCCTATATCTTGTTCTAAAATTAGTCTTAAATACGTCTTCATCCTTGATCCTTAACTGATGGTATCTAGATCATAGATCAATCTTGGAAAATACTGCAACTCCTCTCATTTGATCAAAAAGGTCGTCAATGCGTGGCAATGGATACTTGTTCTTTACTGTAGTTTTATTAAGAATTTGATAATCTATGCACAACCACAATGTACCATCCTTCTTCTTCACAAAGATTACTGGTGCTCCCTAAGGTGATACACTTGGTGTTATCAATCCCTTGGATAACAATTCATCCAACTATTCCTTAAGCTCCATTAACTTAGTTGTTGTCATTTGGTAAGGCACCTAGGAAACAAGTTATGATCCTAGTACTATCTCAATGGAGAAATCAAAAATCCTTTTTGGTGGTAATCCAGGTAATTCTTCTAGAAACACATCCACAAACTTCTAAAGGATTGGATATCTTTCAATATCCATCTCTCCATTTTCCATCATTTCTCCTTCTTCCATCTCTTGGTATTCTTCTAATCCATAGTTGGCCATACCATCTTTTGAATCTATTTCCTTATGTTCTTCAAGATTTTCCATTTTCACTGCATATAGCTTACATCCTTTCTTCTTATCCCTAAGCAGTTGCATTGCAAAATTTGACGTATCTTGAATTCCCTAGGTATCCCTTGCAATATTACCTGGTTACCTAAATCATCCAAACATTCTAGAGTTTTGGCATGACAGTCTACCTTGGCCTTATGCTTCCAAATCCAATTTATTCCTGGGATAACATCATAAGATCCTAAGGGTGCTACATATAGGTTTACCTCCATAGAAAAACAAGGTTTCTCTATCCTAGCTTCGAACAAACATTGTTCCACCATTGCTCTTGTTTGGTTTGCATATTCTACAACCCATGAATTTTCCATGTAATCAACTTTCCTAGATATTTGCTTTGCTATTCTAGGTGATTTTTTTTTTTTAGTAGCTCCAATATCTATAAGTATGGAAATGGGTAAGCCAAACAAAATACCTAGTGTCTCCATTGGAGTCACTTGATACTCCACTTGACGATAATCCAAAGCAGTGTGAATCTTCTGCTGGAATGCTTCCTGCTAAGAAGGAAGTGGGTTTCCAAAAGGTCATGACCTAGAAGGATTATTGGGATAATTCAATGCATAATGGTCTCCTCCACATGTGAAACATCCCATCATTGGTCCTTTCTTTCTTGAAGGTTCACTAGGTTTACTAGCATCACTTCCAACATTATGCACATTACCACCACCAAAATTGTTCCTTCTACGCTCTGTCCTCAATTCTTTCCCATTATTTTGGGGTCCCTTATCCCATTTCTTCTCAAATTATTGTACCACTTCAAACCTCCTTGGAGTTGGTTTCACTTGAGCGCCCGTAAACTTCTTACAGTTCCTATTATCTTGGTGGATGGAGATAGCTTTGAGCTTTTGCTCCTACTTAACACACTTCTCATACACTTGATCCATAGTGGTTGGACCATGAACATCTACTTCACCCCCAATCTGATTATTAATTCCCATGATGAATTTCCTAATATGAAACCATGCATCCTTTTGATACATTGGAACATAATGTAATTGTTGGGTAAAATTTTCCCAGTACTCATTAACTAACATTTCTCCCTACTTCAAATTTTGGAAATCCACAAGTTTATGGTCAAAATAGAGTTGAGGTAACTGTCTCTTCTGAAATATTTCTACAAATTCATTCCAAGTAAGTTTTAGAGAGCTAAGATCAAGTTCCATTTTCTTGTTCATCCACTAGTGAGAGGCTTATCATGCTAATTGGTAAGCTCCCCATGCTACCTTTGTGACCTCAAAATAATTTTAAATCTTGAAATATTTCTCCATTTGGACCAACCATGCCTCATCTTCATCCCCGCTAGTGCTACCTTCAAACTTGGGTGGGGTTATTTTCTTCATATCCCTAGAAAGTTTAGTGGTCATGCACTTCCTATTAGTTCTTTTTGAAGGAGAGATTGATTTCTCTTTCTCATGTTCATGAGTTTGACCATGGTCATGTTATTTTTCTCCCTCATCTTGATTATTTGGGATTTCCTGATCTACCTTATCCTTTACCCTTATTTCTTGCTCAAGATTTCCCAACCTTGCCAAGATTTGATCCAATCTAGCTTCAACACCTGTTGGTCCTTGTCCGACTTCATGACTTCCTCTAGGATTGGTCCTAGTTCTCACCATCTTTGCAAGAAAGAATTATACATGAAGGTTCATCATATTAGATTCAATCATGTTCTATCTATCTTATGGAAAAAATTTAAATGAGCATTCAATTTGCACATAAAAGGAATTCACATAATATTGAGCAAAAATATTTGATAAACACATGATTTTATTCATTTTTGAGGATCTCAAAATCCTTTCAATTACATAGAGTGACTGTTTAGATAGTCAAGTGGAGAGTATCCCTCATATTCACTCTCTGACACATAACTTAATGGGGTATACCCTACATATTCTTTTTCATCTCTCATTTGTTCATATCTATCCCAAAATGGATAATAACCTTTGGATTTATCATCTGATAGATAGTTGTGAGGTACATAACCCTCATATTCATTACTTGAGGAAATTACAATTACTTCCACTAACAAAATAACTCCAGGGTCTCTAAAGATAAATGTTGGATTGAAACTCCCTTCCGAGGGCATATCCATGGAAAGTGATAAGGAATCAGATTTCACTAGTGTGACTGGAGGTAAATAGTTGTATTTAGCCTCCATCTTCATCTTTCTCTTTAATTCACTAATCTGAGAAAGAGTGTGATTGAAAGTTTCAGTATCACTTAACTAAACAAAATTATCGAAGTTGGTACCCTCTATTGTATGAACAATGACCTCTTTTTCCTTCTTGGCTTTCAGGTAGTGCTCATTTCCAATTATTGACTTTCTTGTAGTTAACCTAAGACACACCATCCTGACACAAGAATTTCCAAACATTAGTCAATGTTGGATGGAAAGTGAGATGAGATCATAGGTTCTAGAGCTAAACCTAGTAGCTCTGATACCACATGTAACATGCCAACTATTCTTGCTTGTAAATTTCCCAAGTTTTCACTTTCAAGTAAATAAATTATGTTTCCAAACCATTGCAATATCAAATTTCTTTTCTTAATAGAGAACAAATGAACATATATGTCATAACAATAATCAATTTTGATTTTATTTCCAATATAATAATCATCATGATACAATATTCCAAGATTGTAGATAATTACATGCATAGCTCAATTGAGCTTCAAAGCAGTAGATATAGATGGCCCAAGAATCTTATATAGAACTTGTTCACTAGATGTGGAAGAGAAGCATCACTCAAGTGCTTTTCCACCAACCATGAAATCATATGAGGTCCCTGCACATCTATCAATGGATAGATGGCCCAACCCTTTGACGAAGATATTGGTGAAGAAACCTCGTAACATTAACCTTAGTGAGCTTAGTGATGTGTCCTACATAACTAGAACTTGTAGACCTTACAATCCTGATCTAGAATGCATACATGGAACATGGTGAACTAACAGTGGATCCATAGGAAAGAACACTACTTTGGCCCAAGTATTCTCACTCAGTACTTCGAGTGATAGTCATCCTATGCACATTCACTACCCTTTCTCGTTCTACTTTAGACCATTATATAAATGCATAGGTAAACCTCCAATAGGTAATCCTAACCTCCCGCTTGACCTATTACATTTTCTAAAACTAGATAGCATCTCTACCAAATAAACATAAGAAAAAGTATAAGTTATCCCCCCTTCAATGGATAACCTAACCCTAGGAATTAACTCATAAGCTATCCAAGTCCATATAACCATATCTTAACTAGTTATTCCAAATTCATCATTCCTAGTATATAATACTAATGACATCAACAAAATATCCTTAATAGGGAGTAAATACTAGCACTTATATGGAAACGCATCAATCACAATCTTTCCTCTTTTATAAGCAAATAAACTTTTCTCTACTATAATCAATCTAATGTAAATCAACAACATGCAATCAAGAAAGTAATCTTTCAATTTTGAAGATAAAATAGAATAAGATAGGATCCCATGCCTATCAAATGATTATCCCAATTGAATATAAAGCTTCCTAGCTTGGCCTCCTCTTGCTAATATGTAGTAAAAAACCTTCCTTCACTTAGTCTGACTAAAAAATCACTCACCAAAGACTATAAAAAAAAAAAATCTCTCAATTGAAAACTACAACAAAATGACAATGTACTATTGTATAAGAAAAAGTGTAAATAATGGGGTATGATCGACCCATATTTATACACAAAAATCAGCTCCACAAGGCTACAAATAAGGTTCATAGCTTACCACTTCTCAGTCCGTTCAAATTAACTCAGCTTATATGAAGAAAGGTGGTGAATTTACATGAGGATAGTCACTGTTTCATCACAACAAATGGATTCAATGACCAACATAGTAGTTTGAAATATTCAAAAAGGAATGTGCTTAAACAAAGCTATTTAGTTCCAGACACAATATAATTCTACAACACTCAGCCATTTCATATTCTGGTTCCAAGTTTATATCTTTTCCCTATTTATAAGGCCATGATTTAGCCTTTGGAAATGGTCTTACACAGATTTGTAGCATATTCAAAAGTTGATTTAGTCAAAACTAAATAGTCGACACACAATATGAATCAAACTTTTTCATTTATATCAACATTTTGACTTGGCATGTTGGGTATACATTGCACTATTTCTCAACTTATCAACTTATATAGCGGTCTAAAGTCTCACAGGTCTTATTATCACTAAGTATGAAATGACCTTTCCATTAGCTTAGGTGTTATAATATAGTGCACCACATTTTCCATATATCAACCAAAGCATAAACTTCATGTATTGGCCTTTATACTTGTATAAATCGGCCTCCAATACACTTCAACATATATGTATAAATCAACCTTTAATCACTTTGCATAATATATATACAATCAGCCTTAATTACTTTCTATATATATATATATATCGATATATAGCCTTAATGCTATGCATATATATGTCTATGTATATATATTCTAATCTATGTATATATGTATATTCATTTATATATATTCCATGACAAATAAATATGTGTACATTTGATATTCAAATGAATAAGATCAAGTTAACATTCATATATCATATCATTTGTATATATATATATATTCTTATATATATCTATATGCATGCACATATGTATATATGTATATATGTATATATCATATATATATATACATTTGATAACATAATCACACACATCAACAATTACTATCTTATTGGTATATATATATATATGCTATATATATATACAAACACATGTCATATTTTCCTTTCTGATATCTCCATGCTCATAAGCAACCCATTCATAAGGACATATAGGTATGTCTACCTACACACTCTCATGTACGTGTTCCTTCATGCATATGGACCATCATTGACATGCATATACATACATATATATACATTCAATCATATAGGTTGAACAAGACAACTGAGAGGGGGGTTTGAATCAGTTGTAGAAAATTTAACCTTTATAACATTCATCAAAACTTAGATCAATCATAGTTCTTAACTTTGCTAAAATGATTAAACATTAGCTGCAAGTGCAAAAAATGAAAGTTTCATCAAACAAACATAGTAACACCAGATTTCTGTGGAAAACCCAGTGAGGGAAAAACCACGGTGAGGATTAAATCACACTATAGAGAGTATCAAAACCAATTATAAAAGACTCACTGCTTGAGAAAAAGGTCTCATTGCTACAGAAAGAGGCTCACTACCAAAACAAGGACTCATTTTTCAAATTAGGACTCACTGTCCAACAAGGTTAACCACCCAGAGGGCTCACTTCCATAGAGATATAAAGAAGATAAAAGAGATATGTTATAGAGAGAATATAATCTCAATGCAAAAAATAATTCCACCACAATTTTCTCAACCACTTGTAGACATGCATGAATGATAAAGTCCACCTTCAACTCATTGCATTTGGAAACTTAGCATTTAGGCTTCACACTGATCTTCTACACTCACATCACATACATCCACTTGATTTTTATCTACTTCAAATCCATTTGTTCTATTTCTTTGCATTTGTCTCTTATTCCACTTTCACCACTAAATCATCATGTATTTATACCATCTTCAACTTTGAAACATATCCAAATTCGACCATCCATCATTAAATTCAAATATCCTAGGGTGGAATTAGAATGAGGGTGACCCAAAAACATGCTTGATGAGGACCCAAATAGGTCCCAACATGCTTCATCAAGTCCAAAGGTAGTGTTCAACACAAGGTCAGACAAAGCAGTGTAAAACACATATAACAATTAAGCACGATCCTTCTAGATACTAAAATTATCTTCAACATGATCATAACAACTTAACTCTAGAAATACAAGTCATAAGACTTAACCAAAGAGAAATCCAGACCAACAACATTTCTCCCAAACCTTAGCTAGATACACAAAAAACCACAGTTTACAACTAGTGAACATGACTCACACTGTATAACGAATCAGAAGCCAAAAATATGGATATATTAGATTCCAACAACCATGATCAAAATATCTGAACTGCACACACATAGAAGCAAATCCCAAAGAAAAACCCGGAGCAACCACTAAACACCTACAATATTCCTTCAATACAATTTTCTCACATCCTCGACATATACAATCAATAACCTACATCCATGACATTAATGACAACAACAACTAGTTGACAACCAATTGACCAGTTGACATCAATGACAATACCTTGCAACAACTTCTTCATACTTGCAACATTCTCCCCCTTTGTCATTGATGGCAACAAATGATGTGAAAAATAATCAAAGACAGCATACTAGCTTTGAAGACACTTCTCATGATTTTGCTTTTTTTTTCTCCCCCTTAGTAGATAATCTCTCTTTTCTTGTTACCATCTCTCATCTCTCATTCTTTTTTTTTCACATCTCTCTCATCTCCCCCTTTCAAATCAATGGCAAAGGAAAAATATTTTTTACATTGATTTACCCTTTGATATTAAAAAATAATATTCTTTCAATGGGCCAACACATGACACTACCTGCTTCCCCTGAGAGGTAGCCACCAAAACATTAATCCAAAACAAAGATAGATCCATAGATCCACCAGACTGATGCATCTCCATATGCATTTAGTTCAAGAAAGGAGGGGAAATGATCCCTAACTTTTCCTAGAGATACTCAAAAGTATCTTTAGGAAAAACCTTCATAAATATATCAACAATTTGATCCTTCGTAGGGACATACTCAAGCTTTAATTCATTCTCCACAACCTTCTCTCTTAAGAAATGATACCTGATAGATATATGCTTTGTCCTCGAGTGCATCACTAGATTCTTTGAAATATTAGTTGCACTTGTGTCATCACAATAGATACAAATAGGATCATCATACACAACTGTGATATCTTTCAATGTTTGTTTCATCCATAGAACTTGTGTACAACAAGATGCGGTAGCAATATACTCAGCTTCAAGATAAGGAAACTGGATCTTGCTTTTTACTCAACCATGCCACCAATCTACAACCAAGAAAGAATGCACCACCATTTGTACTTTTTCTATCATCTACACATCCAACCCAATCTAAATCCATATAAGCACTTAGTGTAAAGTCAGTATCTCTAGGATACCACAAGCCATAATCCAAAGTGCCATTAAAATATCTGAATATTCTTTTAATAACAACAACATGTGAACTTCCATAAGATCTTCTTGAAATCTAGCCACAAGACAAACAACATGCACGATATCCAGTCTAGTAGCAGTCAAATACAATAGCCCACCAATCATAGATTTATACTTGCTCTGATCAGCCTTAGGTGAATCATCATCTTTACCTAATTTGTAACCAATCACCATAGGAGTGCATACTGGTTTGGAACCATCCATCCCAAACGTCTTCAACATCTCTCTCACATACTTAGACTATGAAATAAAAACCCCTTCTCCGTTTGATTAATTTGCAGCCCAAGAAAAAAATACATCTCTCCAAACATAGATATTTCAAATTCTTTTTGCATCTCTTCCGCAAACATCTTACACATAGTTTCATTTCCTCTAAAAATAATATTATCAACATATACAACCACAATCAAGATTTTGTCATTTTCAACTTTAAAGTATAGATTACTATCTGTCATACCTTTGTTGAAACCTTGCTAAGTCACATACCTATCTAGCTTTACATACCAAGCTCTAGGAGCTTGCTTTAATCCATATAAAGCTTTCTTCAATCTACAAACAATATCCGGTTGTTCCATGTAGACTTCTTCTTCTATCTCACCATTTAAAAATGTAGACTTGACATCCATCTAATAGAATGTGAAATCTTTATGAGAAAAAAACACTAAGAACATTCAAATAGCTTCCATTCTTGCCACCAGAGCAAAAGTATCCTGAAAATCTATGCCTTCTACTTGTGAGTAACCCTTACACACAAGCCTTGCTTTATTTCTGACCACTTTTCCATTCTCATTCAACTTATTTTTGAATACCCACTTTGATCCAATAATGTTTTTTTCTTCTAGTCTTGGGACCAATTCCCAAGTTTGATTCTTCTCAATCTGCATAAGTTCTTCCTTCATAGCTTCCATCCAATGCTCATCTTTACATGCTTCACTTATAGTCTTCCGTTCAATCTCAAAAAGTAAACACATATTTACTTCACCAACAACAACTTTGCTTCTTGTCCATATTCCTTTTGTCTTGTCTACAATAATTTGATTTTTTGAATGATTCTTCTTCACATATCTAGGTGTCATAGGGGACACTACCGAAGCTTCTTCTTTTTCTTCTTCTTCATTATGCTTCTCTTGCTCATCCTTTTCCTATTCTTCCGCAATTTCTTCAATCCTTACACAATTAGGTTCATCAGATACACATCCATCAACATCAATTGAATTCTTCATTACTTCATCAACCTTAGCATTTGTGCTTTCTACAATCTTCCTTAGTCTTTTGTTGAAACATCTGTAAGCTTTTCTTCTAGTAGAATATCCAAGAAAAATACCTTCATCACTTCTTGCATCAAACTTTCCTAAATTTTCATCCCTTTTGATATAACATTTGCTTCCAAATACCTTGAAATACTTAATAGTAGGAATTATTCCACACCATAGCTCAGAGGGGGTATTTGAACTATTTTCTCTTGCTTGAAATTGATTGAATACATAAACAACAGTGTGAATAGCTTCTCTCCAATAAACTTTTGGTAAACCAGCCTCAGTAATAATTGATCTAGTGACCTCTTGAATTGTTCTGTTCTTCCTTTCAACAACTCCATTTTACTGAGGAGTTCTAAGAGTAGATGAATGTATTTTTTATTCTAGGAAATTCAAAAAATGTATTAATCTCATGGGAAGTGAATTCACCACCTCTGGCAGACCTTAAGCATTTTATCCTCAAATTTACTTCATTTTCAACTATAGCTTTGAATTTCTTGAATCTATCTAATGCCTTTGATTTCTCCCTAAGAAATGTAACCCATGTATATCTAGAATAATTATCAATCAAAAGAATAAAGTACCTTTCACCTTGTAGACTTCTCACTCTTGTAGGACCACAAAGATCTGTATGAATTAAATCTAGTAGTCCAGTAGTAGATTGTTCCTTTGGTCTGTAATGGTTTCTTGCTTTCTTTCCAAACTAACAATTCCTGCAAATAACATTAATAGGATTTGTAATCCTTGGTAAATCTCTCACGACCTGAATTGCACTAATCCTCACCAAGTTATCAAAATTCATATGACACATTCTCTGATGCCACAACCAATTTTCATTAATTTGAGTCATAAAGCATCGTCCATCAACACCCTTAAGTTGATAGATATTTCCTTAAGATTTCTTTCCTATAACAATCACTATTTTGGATCCTTTCCTGATCTCACATATTTCATCCTCAAATACAAGATTATATCCTTTAATGCACATATGTCCAACACTCAAGAGATTATGCCTTAAACCCTTAACATAGTAGACATCATAAGTATTATGCTTGCCATCAAAACTTACTGAGCCTCTCCCACAAATATTAGCATCAGTATCATCTCCAAACATAATGAAGCCTGCATCATATTTTTCAAGTTTAAAAAACCTACTCTTATCACCATTCATGTGATGTGAACAACCACTATCAACAACCCAATAGTTCTTTTCCTATTTAGCATGTAGGATAGAGATTACAATGCCTTCATTTTTCTTCTTCTTCGGAGGGCATTCCTTCACTTGTTTTAAAGAATTTGTAGAAGTAGGTTTCACCTTTTATAGCCAAGAACAAGCATTCATTGTCATCAAGATCTCCATAATTAGATTCCTTAGATATACTAGCATCCTCATTCACATAATATGCTCTGTTGATCTTCTTACCTTTCTTTTCTCTCTCATATCTTTATTTATTACTATTAGCTCTTTCTAGACACCTTGCAACATAATGACCTATTCCTCCACAACTAAAGCATTTAAAGGGTAACTTACCTTCTTTCTTGTTGGAGCCTTTCCTCATCTTTCTCACAAAGTTAGCTTCTACTTCATCAAGATTTTCTTCATCCGAATCTTCAAATTTTTTAGCCTTAAAAGTAGTCTTTGATTTAGATCCATTTCTCAAATTCGACTTTCTCATCTCATAAGATGTCATATTTCCCAATAATTTATCTTTAGTGTAAGTCTTGTAATCTATATGTTTCTTCAATAGCACATACCTTTTCACTGTAAGCATTTAGGAGAGTTCTAAGAATCTTCTTTACAATTCCATATTCATCTATTGTAGCACCAAGTCCTCACATTCCAGCTACTACCTCATCCAATCTCTGTACATAAGCTTTAACATTCTCATCTTTAGACATGTGTAGGAGCTAAAACTGTGTCACCAAATTTTGCAAATTTTCCTCTTTGACCCTTTCATCACCTTCATGCGCCTTTTCTAGAGCAACCCAGGCTTCATTAGTAGTCTTTAGATTTTGAACTTTAATCAACTCAAAATGTACAAGACTATTCTTCAAAATTTACTTTGCCTTATTGTTCGCTTCATGTGCCTTGATCTCATCAACTGTACTCGAACCATTAGCAGGAGGAGTGTAAGTATTCTTGTAATATTTCACCACATCGTATCCACAATACTCTGGATATTCTTCCATCAATATTTTCCAGATAGCATAATTAGTTCAATCGAACCTCAGATAATCATTAGAAATTTTTCCAACCATCTCGGACCTTCCTTAAGCAGTTAAGCTCTTCTTCAAGGAATAGTGCTATGATACCAATTGGTGAACAAGACAACTAAGAGGGGGGTGAATTAGTTGTAGAAAATTTAACCTTTGTAACATTCACCAAAACTTAGATCAATCAATGTTCTTAACTTTGCTATAATGATTAAAAATTAATTGCAAGTGCAGAAACTAAAAACCATCAAACAAACATAGTAACACTAGATTTATGTGGAAAACCCAATGAGGGAAAAACCATGGTGATGATTAAATCACACTATAGATAATATCAAAACTGATTACAAAAGGCTCACTACCTAAGAAATAGGGCTCACTACCACATAAAAAGGCTCATTTCCAAAACAAGGACTCACTGTCCAACAAGGTTAACCACCTAGGGGGCTAACTTCCATAGAGATACAAAGAAGATAGAAGAGACATGTTACAGAGAGAAGGAAATCTCAATACAATAGATAATTCCACCACAATTTTCTCAACCACTTGTAGACATGCATGAATGATAGAGTCCACCTTTAGCTCACTGCATCCAAAAACTCAACATTTAGGCTTTGCATTGATATACCACACTCACACCACATACATCCACCTGATTCACATTTTCTTCAAATATATATGTTCTATTTATTTGCACTTATCTCTTGTTCCACTTTCACCACTAATTCATCCTATATTTATACCATCTTCAGCTTTGAAACATATCCAAAGTCAGCCATCCATCATTAAATTCAAATTAGGTCAGTGCCAAAACATCCTAGGGTGGAATTAGAATGAGGGAGACCCAAACACACACTTGATGAGGACCCAAATAAGTCCCAACATGCTTCATCAATTTCAAAGATAGTGTTCAACACAAGGTCATCCAAACTAGTGTAAAACACATAGAACAATTAAGTACGATCCTTCTAGATACCAAAATTATCTTCAACATGATCGTAAAAACTTACTCTAGAATTACAAGTCATAAGACTTAACCAAAGAGAATTCTAGACCAACAACATTTCTCCCAGACCTCAGCCAGATACATAGAAAACCATAATTCACAACTGGTGAACATAACTCACATTGTATAATGAATCAGAAGCCAAAAATATAGATATAGTAGATTCCAACAACCATGATCAACATATTTGAACCACATACACATAGAAGCAAATCCCAAAGCAAAACCCGGAGCAACCACTGAACACCTGTAATCTTCCTTCAATACAATTTTCTCAATATCCTTGACATATACAACCAATAACCTACATCCATGACATTAATGACAACAACAACCAGTTGATAACCAATTGAATAGTTGAAATCAATGACAACACCTTGCAACAACTTCTTCATACTTGCAAACAATATATACAACTTATCAATCAACCATAGCAATATGAAGAAGTACTCATATGCATCAAGGACTAACATAAGCCAAGAATGCTTCTAATAAAAAAGAAACTCCTTTCTATTGCAAAAACATCATGCTAAAGGATAACTCACCAATTCCCAAACACTATGACTTGACTCGACTATTCTACTAGTGAGTGTGTGTATAAGCTCAATTAGGTTTTGTTACTAGTTACTTCACCAAGCCTTCTCCTGAGTGATACTTCCCCTCTCTTCTAGAGGATTGATTTTGAACATGCATCCAACTCATCACATTCTCATGGCACTCAGTTGTTCATCAATACAAACATTTGCATTATCCTTTTCATAGTTAGAATATCAATTCAATAATGATTCATTCCATATATGCAGTTCATCATAGTCATTTAAATGAAGTAAACATTCACTCAAAATTCATTGATAACAAAGTGTAACACATATATTTCCAATCAGAATTCCAAATACATTAAAAAATGCAATAATTACCCTAACATAGCAATAGTAAATAGGTAAATGCACAATGGGTTGTGACAAAACTTGAGAAAGACCTTATCCCTAAATCCTGCCAAAAGAAGTTTCCTCCTACCTTCCTTTCTTTGTCTATCCTTATCATTAAGGATATCCCTTTTTTATTAGAGTTTTTCATTGCTCCTCTTCTAGAGGTTCGTAGTGAGGCTCCTACTCTTAAGCAACCTACAGTCGAGTCACCTCACTCCTCCCCAGAGAAGTGTATGTTTCACTCTCTAGAGGATATTCCAGTATTGTTAGTTACTTTCACAAAATCGTTAACACTCAACTCACAGGAACTAGTAGATGGGGATATTGAAGCAACCAATTCTCTATCCCTTGCTATAAGCGAGACACCTAGTATTTCCCTAGCCATTGTTCCATTGTGAGATATCCCTCCTTCTCCCTATGATATAGATTGGGAAGAGTACAACCTCCTAGACATAATTGATTAGAGTAGTACTTTTCATGTCTTTAGATTAGAATTGTTTTATTTGTTTGTATTTTTCCATACTCGTTTGTATATGTTATATTCTATCCTAGAGGACCCAAGATAGCCTCGTAGCTATCTAGATATAGGGAAGATGATCTATCATACACTTATTGTATTTGTATCATCATTATTCTTTTTTTTGTACCTTTTTTTTGAAATTTGGGGACAAAGCATTGGGGGTGTTTAGGCCTTCTTCCATATTGACCCATTTTTTTATTTTTTACTTTTTCTTAATGCTTTCCTTCTTCACAATCCAAAATATTTGGGAACATGATAATGATTCATATATAGATATATATAGATTTTGTTAATATGAATCATATTGACCTTGAATATTCAAATCCCCATGTCTCTCTCTCTATCATGTCTTTCTTATGATAGGACCCCAAATAACTTGTGTTCCTTTACATAACACAAGAAAGGGTAGGGACTATTGCATTCATATTAAAAATATTTTATCTCACGTCTCTTTTCAAATCATGTTTGAATTCAATTTTCTTATATATCATCTAGCATGGGGGCAACACACTAGACTCTGTCCTTATGATTGTCTATGTCTATTTTTGGTGGCTATCCTACAACACAATTTGTAGTAGTTGTAGGACAATTGTATTGTTATATGATCCTTATCACAACATAGCTTTCTACCCATACATATCAGCATTGTATTGTGCCTATATAATATTTGATGCTAAATTCTCACTTTTTGCCTAACATGATTGTCTACAACTAACATGTTTGTGGTGATACAACTTAATAATTCTATGTAGGACTGACGTAGATATTTTCCCTAGGGGAAAATTTGTGTGGATAGAGGAATCTACTTCCCCTCCACACCTTGGGTAAAACACTCTCTCTCTTTTTACTTTAGTTTTCATTTTCTCTTGGATACATATGCTCCTTAAAGTGGGGGAATAATGTAATGAAGATAATTTAACCCCATGTAATTTCACATCACATACACCTTTCTCTTTAGGAAAAATAAGATAATTATGATCTCCTTCAACCTAAAACCATTTCTCACCACCTAGCATGCCATGTACTTTAACCGTTAATTTTGATTTTTCCACAGACCAATGCGTGTTGCAGAGATGTCCACTCGTTGTGCTAACAACCCACAAAAATCTATGACTAAGTTGGCCATTTAGATGTTACACTTACCACATTTTGGCAGTGCAACACCTCTTCCAGCCTAAACTATGTTAGGAATCACTCGGCCTGGCTGTTTGGGCCAAAAATTCCCTCCCTTTTGCAAGGAATGGATTCAATCTTCATTCATTATAGGTGATTCTTCATTCTACATGCTTGAAATTCTCCATTCCATCTCTTGTGCTCTCTTGAAACATATATACAACCTTCTTTTCTTTATTCTATAATTTTTCTTGAGGGACCTACTGAAACCTTGGAGGTTATTGTCACTCCTTCATTGCATCAACAAGCTTTGATTTTGGTGCTCGTATGGGGTGACTCTTCAAGAATATTTCTTTAACATTTTATCTTTATCTTTGAGTAGCATATAGTTTTCTTCATTTTTTCATGTCTATTATCATTATTATCATAGTTTCTAAGGCTATTTATGAAGCTGGTAACTCCAATATAGAGGTTCAAAAGAGGAAAACTCCTAAACAACCACCCAACATTTTTCCTTGGTCTAATGTGTGTAGGTGCAGGTGGAAGAATCTCTCGAAGTGAGATCAAATGCTATCAAACACTCCCTATGAAATATTGAAAATTTCCATGTTATTTTAATTTCAATCTCCTTCAATACATTTATTTCAATAACTTTAATTATGTAAACCGTATTTTACATCTTTTCACATCAACAAACTAGTACAAAGTTATTTTGTGTCTTTTTGTGATGTCTCTAGTTTTCTATCTATATGAGACTCCAACACAATTGCACTATTTGTTGCAAGTATGGGAAATTGGTGTTGTCATTAATTTCAACAAGCCTATGTTGTCATGGATTTCTATGGTTGGATAAAATTGTTTCAAGAGTGTGAGAAGTTGATGATTTGATTAGTTGCATTATGTTGTCATTAGTAAAGCTACTAGTGTCAACCTCTAGTGTTGTTGTGATAAGATTCTATGATCTATGCTTGAGTTTATATTAGTTCAATTATGTTGAGGAAGTTTTGAAGACGATGAGAATGTGTCTCTGGTGCTTGGTTTCCAAGTGCTTTTGAGAAAATTTGGTAAGAGGAGGAAACAATGTGTTGCAGTGGTGTTCTATGTTGGAGGGATGTGTTATGGTTTTGCTTCACATTTATTCTAGGTTGAAGTTCTGCCCATGTGATTTGGATAGGTTGCTAAGATATTTTCAAAGGTGTTTTATTGAAGATTTAGTGTGTTGTGTCATACATAAGTTGTCTTCACCAATGTGTGAATTGTGAATTGTAGAGGTGTCTAGGAGAAATGTCTTAGCTCTACCTTTCTTTGCAGAGTGGTTTCAGGTCTTGCAAATTTGTAGGAGTGTTGTTTATCTTGGTATTTTTCTTTATACAATATGGTTTAATTTTTGGTGCTTCTAAAGATGGTTTTCTAAGTTATAGTGTATGGCAGAGTAGTCTGGATGTACTGGGTGCGTACATTCTTTAAGTGAAAGTTGTTGTGAAGGAGTTTGTTATATTTTAAAGTGTTCATGGAATATTCTAGAATGTTTTTATATTACATTTTTTATCCACAAGTTATAGATAAATCAAAGGAAGCGTGCACTTAAAAGATTAATGGTGTTTACATGAGTATTAGTAAACCTTGGTGTTTTCACTATTTGTGAAGGTGATTAGCTATTTGCAGTAGCATGGTGTGGCATGCAATGATGGATTTAGGTCCCAGGTAAGGAATTTTTTGGTCCTCCTTCATTCCTTTCCACCATGGGAATGTTTTGGTTCTAATCTAATTTGAATTTGCACGTTTGAGGTGCATAGATGACATTGGAGAAGGGTTTCAAGGTTGAGGACAGTATAAGTATGAGTTGAGTTGTTGAAAGATGTTAAGATAAATATGAGAGATGTGAATGATGCAAATTTCAGAGTGTTAGAGTGAAAAATTGAGAAGTGTAGTGCGAACTTTCAAGTGTTAGACTCCTGGATGTAGTGAGAAGAAGGTGGCTACAATTCTTCAATTATATAGTGAAGGTTTTGGTGACATTATGGTGGATTCCCTATTATATTAAGATTCTTTTCTCTATGTAACATTTCTTCTTTATCTTCTTTTCTATTTTGGAAATGATCCTTTTAGTAGTGAGCCTTTCTTTCTTTGAGTAGTGAGTCCTATTGTATTTAGTGTTGATATTACTTATATTGTGAGCTAATCCTCACCATGGTTTATCCATTCTTGGGTTTTCCATTTAAATCTAGTGTTCTCTTGTGTATGGTGTTAAGTTGTTTTAGTTTTTGTTATTTACTTTTCATGATAAATCATCATAACAAATTTAAGGGTTTACAGAATGAATGTGGATTTGAATGTGTATGAGGGTTTGAAGTTTTAAGGAACAATGGATTCACCCCTCCTCTCAATTGTCTTATGCATTCAACAATTGGTATCAGAGCAAGGTTCCTTGGAAGAGAGGTTAGCCACTTAAGGTAGATCTAGGATGGTACACAAGAAGGATATCCCTATATTTGATGGAATGGACTATGCATTCTAGAAAACAAGGATGAAAGACTTTCTGGATTATCTAGGATATGATGTCTAAAAATTAGTTCAAAATGGATATACTATGCCTACAAATTCTAAGCACTAAATTTGAAATCAAAGCCTATGAAATCAATAGTAAAGCAAGGTATGCTCTCTTGATTAGTATTACAAATTCTAAATTAGTAAAAGTTATGAATTTGAAAACTAGTAAAGAAATTTGGGAAAAGTTGTAAAGTATTGATGAAGGAGATGATATGGTCAAGCAAGCTAAGATGCATAATTTAAATATCACATTTGAGAAATTGCAGATGTCAGAAGATGAAAACATTACAAGCTATATGCAGATGGTAGATGAAGTGGTTAACTCCATCAGAGGTCTTGGTGGAAAAGTCGAATATCCAAAAATAGTAAAGAAAATTCTTACAACCCTTCCTAAAGCTTACAGTCATAATGTTTTTGCTAGTGAGGAATCTCAAAATCTAGAGCATTATACTAGAGATCAATTGTATGGCTCTCTAACTGCATTTGAAATGAGAGAATTTGGTACAAATAATGGTGCAAAAGTTGAGACTATTTTTAACACTACAAAAATAGAGAAGATTGAAGAATCAAATTACAAGGATCTTGATGATGTGGAAGCTAACTTTGTGAGAAGGATGAAAAAGGGTACTAGTAAGTATAAAGGTAAGTTTCCTTTCAAATGTTTTAGTTGTGGAAAGATAGACCGAAATTCTTCAAGATGTCCAAATAGAGTTGTGAATGACAAAAACAAGGAGAACGAAGGTAAAATGATTAAGAAAATATATTATGTTAGGGAATATGTAAGTATTTATGATGATGAATTTGATTATGGTGATGATGATGAATTTTTCTTCATGGCTTTAATATATGAATCTATTTATGATAAATCTGAAAGATGTATGGAGAAATACCCTCAGGAGACAAAGGAAATAACTGAAGGTACTTTGGTATCTCATTTTCATGCTAGATAGGACAAGAACTATTGGATCATTGACAATGGATGCTCTAATCATATGATTGGAGACAAGAGTAAGTTTGTTAAACTTGAAAAGTATGATGGAGGACTTGTTAGATTTGGTGATGATTCATGTGCTAAGACATGTTGAATAGGTTCAATCAATTTTGATGGAAAGCATAATATTGATGATGTTTAATATGTTAAGGATTAAGGCATAACCTCTTGAGTGTTCAAAAAATGTGTAGCAAAGGATACAATATTATGTTTCAGGATGATGTATGTGAAACCAAAAAAGGGTACAAAACTATGATTGCTTCTGGAAGAAGGACAAATGGAATTTTTTATCAGCTTAAGGGTGTTGATGGTCATTGCTTTATGAATTAGATTAATGAAAGTTGGGCTATGACACAAGAGGATGTGCCACATTAATTTTGATAATATAGTAAGAATCAATTAAGTACAAACAATGAGAGATCAGCCCAAGATTACAAAGCCTATTAATGTTGTCTACAAGGATTGTTTTATTGGAAAGAAAACAAGAAGAAGTTTCCAAGGAAAAGAACAATCTTCTACTAGATTGTTGGAGTTGGTGCATACATATATTTGTGGTCCTACAAGAGTAAGAATTATTCAAGGTGATAGGTATTTCATGCTTTTTATTAATGATTATTCTAGAATGACATTGGCTACTTTTCTTAAAGAAAATTCTGAAGCCCTAGATAATTTTAAAGCATTTAAAGTTATGGTTGAGAATGAGATGGATATGAAAATAAAATGTTTGAGGTCTAAAAAAGGTGGAGAGTTCACCTCCAATGAATTTAACATGTTTTGTGAGAATCATGACATAAAGAGGCACTTGTCTTCCCCTAGAACTCCTCAAAAAAATGAAGTGGTTGAAAGGAAAAATAGGACTATTCAAGAAGCTGCAAGGAATCTGATGAAAGAAGCTAACCTACCAGAAGTCTACTAGAGAGAAGCAATTAATAATACTATTTACATACTTAACAAAGTTCAAGCAAAAGAAAACATCACAAAGACTCCTTATGAGTTGTGGTATGGAAGGATCCCTACTATCAAGTACTTCAGAGTGTTTGGAAGAAAGTGTTATATCAAAAGAGGTGAAGAAAACTTGGGAAAGTTTGATGTAAGGTTTGATGTAGGAATCTTCCTTGGATATTCTACTAAAATAAAATCCAACTAGTTCTACGACAAAAGAATAAGAAATATTGTTGAGAGTGCAAGTTTCAAGGTTGATGAGGATTTTCAAAATTCAGTGGTGATAGATGGATATGAAATAGATGAGCCTATTTGTAGAGAAAAAGAAAAGGATAAGGAAAAGGAAATACACATTGAAGAGGAAGAAACTTAAGAAAAGACCCCTAGAACCCCTAAGTATGTGTAGAAGAATCCTTCTAAAGATAAGATCATTGGAGGCAAAATAAAAGGTTTATTGAAAAGAAGGAAAGCTATTGAAGAAGAGGGAAATATGTGTCTACTTTCTAAAGTTGAAACTAAAATAGTAATTGAGGCATGCAAAGATGAACATTGGATAAAAGCTATGGAAGAAGAACTATTGCAGATTGAGAAGAATCAAACTTGGGAGTTTGTCCCAAGACTTACAAAAAAAAAACATAATTGGATCTAAGTGGGTATTTAGAAACAAATTGAATGAGAATGGAGAAGTGGTAAGAAATAAGGAAAGGCTTGTGTGTAAGGGATACTCATAGGTTGAAGGAATATATTTTGAGACATTTGCTTCGGTGGAAAGAATAGAGGCTATTAGGATATTTTTGGCTTTTGTAGAACATAAGGACTTTAAAGTTTATCAAATGGATGTGGAGTCTAGTTTCTTGAATGGAGAATTGGAAGAAGAGGTATATATGGAACAACTGGAAGGATTTCATTTGTTAGAAAAACCAAACATGGTCTACAAATTGAAGAAGGCATTATATGGATTGACGCAAGATCCCAAAGCTTGGTATGCAAGGTTGGAAATGTATTCAATACAAGGATTCAATAAAGGTACCAAAGATAGTAATCTTTACTACAAAGTTGAAAAATATCAAATCTTGATTGTGGTTGTGTATGTTGATGACATAATTTTTGGAGGCAATGAAGCTATGTGTAAGAAGTTTACATAAAAGATGCAAAAAGAGTTTGAGATGTCTATGATTGGGGAGATGAATTTATTCCATGGTCTACAAATCAATCAAATAGAAAAAGGTATATTCATTTCACAATCAAAGTATGTCAAAGAAATGTTGAAGAAGTTTTGAATGGAAGACTCTAAACCGATATGTACTCCCATGGTTATTGGTTGCAAACCGAGCAAGAATGATGAATCCACTAAGGCTGATTAGAGCAAGTACAAATCAATGATTGGTGGACTATTATATCAAATTGCTATTAGATTGGATATAATGCAAGAAATTTCTTTTGTGGCTAGATTTCAAGATCCTAGAGAATCACATGTTACAGTAGTAAAGATGATATTTAGATGCTTGAAAGGCACTCCAAATTATGGCTTATGGCATCCAAAGGATACTAATTTCACTTTGAGTGCTTACACAAATACAGATTGAGCTGGTTGTGTGGATGGTAGGAAAAGTATAAGTGGTGGTGCATTCTTTCTTAGATGTAGATTGGTATCATGGCTAAGCAAGAAAAACAACTCAATATCTTTATCTACTGTAGAGGTTGAGTACATTGCAGTAGCATCTTACTACACATAGGTGTTATGGATGAGGAAAACATTCAAGGATATTAGAATGGTGTATGATGAGCCTATTTCTATCTTTTGTGACAATACAAGTTTAATCAATATTTAAAAGAACTTGATAATGCATTCAAGGAAAAAACATATTTCAATAAAATATCACTTTCTGAGGGAGAAGGTTGTGGGGAATGAAGTGAAGCTTGAATATGTTCCTACAAAGGATCGAATTGCTAATATATTTACTAAGGCTCTTCCTAAGGATAATTTTGAGTATCTCCAAGAGAAGTTGGGGGTTATTGCCCCTCCTTTGAACTATATACATATGGAGATGCATCAACCTAGTGGATCTCAAGGTTCATTCTTTATTATGGACTGATGTTGTAGTCAGAAGAGTGTGTGTTGTCATTAAGCAGTGGTTGCTGATTTGGTGTGTTCTCCTAAGAGGGAGTACTTAGTGTAGTGAAGGAAAGATGTTGCAGAGCAGTAGTAAGTAAGTTGATTGATGTCAAAGGAAGAGAATAAACAATATAAATATTATGTCCTTTGTCATTGATGTCAAAGGGGGAGAGAACAATGTGTAAAAGATAAGTTATTCAGGGGGAGAAGTAATGTGAAGAGCTGTAGTGTGTTGGTATTCAAAGTTGTTATGTCTTTGATGGTTTTTCACATCATGTGTTGCCATCAATGACAAAGGGGGAGATTGTTGTAAGTATGAGTAGTTGATGTTGTCATTGATGTCAACAAGCCTGTGTTGTCATTGATGTCTATTATTGGATAAGATTGTTGCAAGAGTGTGAGAAGTTAATGCTTTGATTAGTTGCATTATGTTGTCATTAGTAAAGATACTAGTGTCAACCTATAGTGTTTTTGTGATAAGATTCATTGATCTATGGTTGAGTTTTTATTGGTTCTATTATGTTGATAAAGTGTTGAAGATGATGAGAATGTGTCTCTAGTGCTTGGTTTCCAAGTGATTTTGAGAAAATTTTATAAAAAGAGAAAATAGCATGTTGTAGTGGTGTTATGTGTTGCAGGGATGTGTTATAGTCTTTCTCCGTATTTCTTCTAGGTTGAAGTTCTTCTTGTGTGATTCAAATATGTTGGTGAGAGATGTTCAAAGGTGTTGTATTCAAGATTTATTGTGCTAGACCATTGTATAGAAGAAGTTGTGTTCACTAGTGTGTGAATTGTGCATTACAGAGTTGTTTGGGAGAAATGTCTTTGCTCTATGTTTCTCTATAGAGTGGGTTCAAGTCTTGTAGATCTAAAGGAGTGTTTTTTGTGTTGGTATTTTTCTTTAGTCAAGATGGTATTGTAACACAAAAAAAGGGATGACTTTTCGTCGCTTGATTTGGGAATAATTCATGAGAAATTGGACTCAATGAGGCCTTGATTTAGTGTTGCAAAGTGTTTTACACATCCACATTAGGTCTTGGACCCTTGTAAATGCATCTAACAATGTCTTATAAAGTGTTGTAAAAGACTTTCATGCTTTTATAGACTTAATGAACCCATCTTACCTTAATTCAACATTATAAAATGTATTTTCACATCAATCTAGAAGGCCTGTAAAATAAACTTAATGTTAATCTAGTGTTGTAATGTGTTTTACACATTCACATTGGGTGTTGTGCCTTTTTAGGCTAAGTGGACCTCATTTTAGTGTTGTAAAGTGTATTTAATCACACTGTCACATTGAATTTTGTGTCCCAAGCACTGATTGACCTTTACATAATCATTAATAGGCCCCTATGACCCCATATTGTATATCCTGAGGCATAATTTGATGAAATAACTGACTAAGTCATCATATAAACCCGATTTTCTGATCTCCCAACAACCCAACTGGTAAATGGACCCCTCTAGGACTAATTCACCATTTGTGGCCAATGAGTCCCTACCAGGTGGGACTGATTCACCCAAGGTGGAGAATTAGTTCCATTTGTGTCATTTTTGAGTTTTGAGCAGGAAAAAGCTAGAATTTAAGATTATTATTCTTTCATGTTGGCCTTAGGGATCTAATTAATGGGTAAATAAGGTGGAATTCCTATAAATATTAGTCTCTAAACCCTAATTTACATATCTTAACTCATTCACAACTTATTCATCATTTGTATTCTACTTGAAGTCAAGCAAGCTAGGGTTTTATCATTCCAAGTCATTAAGATAGCTTCCTAAGACATTCAAGGGAAAATTCTTCATGTTTTGTTGCAAAAATCCAAGATCAATCATCATGGCAAGGTATTAATCCCTTCATTTCATGTTCATTCTTCATATTATTTCTTCATTTGGTTTAATTACCTTAAAGGGGTTTGACCAAGGAAAACCCCCATGCCCTAACATCCAACATTTCTCCTTCTCTTCTTGTGTGTTTGTAGATTTAGAAATCTTGAAGGATTGGAAATAATTAAAGATAAAGTTGCAAATTTGTTGAAGACATCTCCTTGTTGACCAAGTCAAAATATCCACCAAAAGTCACTTTCAGACCCAAAAATTAGAGTTTCAGAGGTGAACATTTGTCAAGAACCGAAGACCAGACCGAGAGATTCAGTTTCCACCTTTAGATTTTTAGAAATTAAAAAGTGGACTAATTTTCCATCAATGGAAAATGAGTTCCACTACCAGGCCTGAATAGGGTTTTCTGCATTTTTGGATACCCATTTGTTCGAAACGGGCTCCAAAACTGTTTCCCAGATCTGGGACTAATTCGCCCAGAATGGTGAATGAGTCCTTCTAGGCCAAAATTTTAGCATCAAAAACATTTCAAATGTCATTTCCAGTCTCTAAAAAGATCTTAGGTGCACCTCTTTAGTTTCATCCATTTCTGTTATAGTTTGCTTTCATTTCTAGGTGTTTTTGTATTTCACAATGTGTTTTCAAACAACTTGCATTTCTTTAGTTTTATTCACTTAGATCATTTGATTTAGACATATTTAATTCATATTTCCATTATACTTTCATTAGTTTGAGTGAACCACCTAGATTTTGTGTGGGGTCAATCTCTCTCCTTTAGGTGAAAAACCCTAATTTAGAGTAAGAGAGTTATAGCACCCTTCCCTAAAAATATATGGTTCATTTTAGTGAACCGAATTTTAGAATACCTTATTTTCTGATTTAGAGTCCTTCATTTCCTATATTTTCTTGCATTAAATTTGCATTGCATGTTGCATTGATTAATTGGAATTCTAGGGTTTCAAATTTTTACATTAGTCAAGGTGCATATAGTTTGAATTTGTGTCTCTCAAATAATTGAAAAACACTTGAAAACTATATTTCCATTTAGTATTCAGACCATCCAACATAGACGACATAAAAAATAATAGAAAATTTCTATTTTTTTTGAAAAAAACCCTTACTGGGACTCATTCACCATTTTGGGCGAATTAGTCCTAGTTCAGATTTTTAACTGTCTATTACAACATTAGAAACCTCATTTTTGTGCTTCCTAAGCCTCCTAGTATAATATACTATAAGATTGGAAAGTTTCGGGAACATTTTTTTTATGCATCTAGCTCAAAAACATCAATTTATGGTAGTCATTTTTGAAACCATTTCTTTTACAACCATCCTTAGATTTGAAAATGCTCACATTTTTGAAATTTTGCATAACAAGGATAAAAAGTACTTTTCACTTTTGCATACACAATGTTTCTATTCATAAAACTTTGCATAAGTCTGGCATATACATTGTTTGCATTCTTAACACTTTGCATATATGGGATAAAAATGTTTTACATCATGGATATACATTGTTTACATTGCTGAAACATTGCATGAAATGATTACAAGTGATTTTCATTTTTCTTCAAACAATGTTAGTACCTTGCATATTTACACATATTAAGAAAACTTTCCAATCCCCTCCCTATGAGAGTGTTTTTGTGAAAGAGAATACAACCTTGGACATTCCTAACAATCATATTTGTTCTTCTCCTAACATCTCTCCTATTGGTGAAGAAGATATTTTGGTAGAGGAATCAATTAATGAGAGTTTTGATAATCCTAGTTGTTTCTCTCCTCTTACCTCTCTTAGTGAAAAAAAAAATGATGAAGAAGACAACACAAACATAGGTAATCATGACAATAACATTTGTACTTCTCCTAGTATCTCTCTTAGTTGTGAAGAAGATAATTTGATGTTCCAATCGATAAAGGCCATGAGTATCTTTGTTGTCCCCCTTCACCTAGTAAAACTCTTATTAAGCAAGAACATTCAAATAGTGATCATTCCCCTCCTTGTGGTGAAGTCATTTTAGAAGAACCAATCCATGCATGTCAAAGAACATTTGATTTGTTGTTCTCCTAAAAGCTCTCCTCCTAGGGAGATTACCATGGTGCAAGAAAATGAAAACAATGTGTCTTCCTTAGACCAAAAGGTGACTATAGATTTTCCTTTATTAGAGATACATCAAACCAAGACCACTAAGGTTATGAATGTGCAAGTGTCCATTAGATCCCCTTGATTAATGGACCTCATACATAACCCATGGGACATCTTAAGAACCATCTAATTCTCTACCCACCTTCACACAAACAACAAACTCAAAACCAACCTAAATTCATCCTTTACCCACCATCATTTAAACCTCCACCTAAAAACAAGTTTACTCTTTACGCACATCAAAATAATGTGTCAGAGCAACCGAGTCATAATATCATTGCTCATACCTACAACACTAGAAATAATCCACAACCACAACAATCCACCTCAAAAACCTTACCTTTGCCAAATCACATTTTTCCTAGAGATCCTCGATTCAATTCACACATTAAGGAGTACAATCTTGTTGAACAACTAAAGAATACTCCTATTAAGATATCCTTATGGGATCTCATTCAAGCATCCCCTCATTATCACAACATGATCCAAGCAGCCTTGCAACAAGTTCCCATCCCTTCTAATGCACAACCAACTAGCATAACAACTATGATCCAAGGAATAAATGCTAACATTATTTTCCACCAAAGTGAACTCCCCCTTTGGAAGTGCAAAAAAAAAATGAAGCTTTCATGTTCATTGCTCAATATAATCAGATAGGGATAAAGTGGACCCTTATTGACAATGGATCAACCCTTAATGTGTGTAGCATAAACTACTTGGATAGGCTTTGTGTGGATCACTCACAAATTCAACCTGATTCTTTATCTATTAAGGGCTTTAAAAATGTAGAAAAGACACCACTTGGTGTGATCAATTTACCTATTACAATTGCAGAAGTCACATTGAACACACCGATCTAGGTTATTCCTTATGATCTTTCATATAACCTTCTTCTAGGTAGGCCGTGGATTCATGCAATGAATGGTGTGCCTTCCAATCTTCATCAAAAAATGAAATACATCTACAACAAAGAAGTGTGCACACTTGACACTGATCACGAGCCTTATAGTGTCTTGAAACTTGAGATAACCAAAGAGAACCCCTTGAACACATTAAAAACAACCACACAAGTGAAACCCATTCAACAAAAAGACAAACAATGAACATATTGAACAAGTCACGTCGCTATTAGAAGATGATTGAGGTTTCTTGGATTTCGAACATGACTTCATGGGCAAGTACAAAATCATCCACAAAGATTCAAATAAGGGAAAAGAAACAACGATAATGTCAAAACAAAATTCAGACGACCTTTCGAAAGCATCCACCTCACCCACTTTAGACAAAGAAGCAAACTACACAACCACCTTTGACGATGATTATCACCAACCACCACCTGATCCAAAAGCAATAAAAAATCTCTATGGAAAAGGGTATGAGCTTATGAAACAAATATGATATAGTGGAAAATAATGTAGTGCTAATGAACAAGGTATACACAACCCTATAGACCCAATCACACAACAAACCACTAATGGTATTGGTTATTGTCCTTTGATAGAAATAACCAAGCCTTCACTCAACATCAATAATATTACAAACAATTCCTCTAAACCAACTTTAATTGTAAAGCATCTTGAACTAATCAACACTAGTGGTCTTCATCATTCTCATTTGCAAACAATCAAACAAACAACTACACCTTTGCTTAATGTCAAAATCATCTCACAAAATGTTAATGATTTGAATTTGTTAGATTTTACACCCTCCTGTTAAGGAGAGAACAAAATCTCACAATCTAAAGAGTCTTGCGTAGGTACAATAACTAATATTAATCAAGATATATCTTTTCCACAACCCACAAACATACCTTCTCCCATTGATCAAGAGGGTATCTTGTTGAGACTCCTCCAAGATCACTTGATATCCCTTCCTCCAAGAACTCAAAAGAAATGCTATTACAAAACTTCATTGTGTGCCTATCATAGAGTTCATGGCCATTCCACTAATGAATGTAAAGCTTTGAGTAGTAAAATCCAACATATTAAGGAGTTTGGTATTCTTCCCTATGTGGGGGCACCTAATTCCTCTAATTGATACTGATTTTCACTCTACCATTCATTTCATCAATCATTTCGGCTCACCTTTGTCTTGCACTAAGTGTGGGAAATGGGTTTATGTAGCATTGTTCTCATATGTCACTTGTTGTTGCCTCCTTTGGATAGTAGTTAACCTTTCATGAACACATAAGAGAAATCTTGGGATGTGGATGACATGCCTTAATTTGGCTCACATGTGACATACTACCTTTTTCATGATGTAGCTTATTGGAAACATATGACTTGGCATAGGGATTTCCGAGTAAGCTCTCATGCCATCTTCTAATTTAAAGCAATTGCTCACAGTATTGGTGTTCACAACTACTTTAAAGTGGGGGCATACATCACCACTCACATTTCATTGTGTGATTTTATTTTTCTTGCAATTTCCTCTCTTGGAAACATTAGGTACAATGTTGCCTAGGATGAGACATTTCACTTGTCCTCTCTTGGAAACAAGATGAGACCATTTGCACTTTTCCTCTCTTGGAAGCATTAGATACAATGCTCCCTAAGATGAGACCTTGCACGAAATAAGAAAAATCCCTTTGAACACACCTTACACTATTTTCAACAATTGTTAAATGGCCATCTTCCATAAAACAACTTGCATACCTGTGGTACCATCCTATTGTCTATAAGTGTCAAGAATACAAAGTTTTTCTTACCTCATGGAGCTTGAAGTTATTTTCATTGTGGCACCTTATCAAAGTTATCAGGAGGTATAAATTTGGTATGGTTGAGTAGGAAGCCCATTTCAAAGCATGAATTTTCTCTAGAGCCACCTTGTGGATTTCTCACCCCACGGACAACCAAAAGTTCTATGGCCCCAAAGTGAGTATACTTGGGACCCCTCACTCGATGGATAACCAAGAGTTCCATCGCCCTAGAGTGAGTATGCATTTTTTTGGACAAATATCCTAGACCTAATCCACAACATGTTGGAAAAATGATCAAAGATTGATCCACCTTTTTATTCTCGCTTTGCTATCCCTTCTAGTTATTGCCATTGCATGATTGTGTATCTTGTTCTGCTACAAATCAATCACCTTGTGCATGTCCTTTTACACTCATGTTGTTTTGATTTAGGATCTTGGATCCTAGGGGCTTGATCGCTTCCCCTCATCTTTTTCATCCTTTGTCATCTGCATTGGTATGATCGAACATCTCTTGAATGTCTACTTTAGTGTGAGTTTGAAACAAGTTCATTCTCTCACTAAAGTGGGGGCTAAATGTAACATAAAAAAAGATGCCTTTTCCTTGCTTGCTTTGGGAGTAATTCATGATAAATTGGACTTAATGAGGCCTTGATTTAGTGTTGCAAAGTTTTTTACACGTCCACATTAGGTCTCAGACCCTTGTAAATGCATCTAACAATGTCTTGTAAAGGTGTTGTAAAGTGTTGTAAAAGAATTTCATGCTTTTCTAGACTTAATGAACCCATCTTCCCTTAATTCAAAATTATTAAATGTATTTTCACATCAATCTAGAAGGCTTGTAAAATAGACTTAATGTTAATCTATTGTTGTAACGTGTTTTACACATTCACATTGGGTGTTGTGCCTTTCTAGGCTAAGTGGACCTCATTTTAGTGTTGTAAAGTGTATTTAATCACACTTTCACATTGAACTTTGTGTCCCAATCCCTAATTGACCTTTACATCATCATTAATAGGCCCTATGACCCCATATTGTGCATCCTGAGGTATAATTTGATGAAATAACTGACTAAGTCATCATATAAACCTATTTTTCTTATCTCCCAACAACCCAGCTAGAAAATGGACCTCTTTAGGAATAATTCACCATCTGTAGTGAATGAGTCATTGCTAGGTGGGACTAATTTTCCCAAGGTGGCAAATTAGTCCCATTTGGGTCATTTTTGAGTTTTGAGTAGGAAAAAGTTGGAATTTAAGATTATTATTCTTTCATGTCGGCCTTAGGGATCCAATTAATATGTAAATAAGGTGGAATTCCTATAAATATAAGTCTCTAAACCCTAATTTACATCTCTTAACTCATTCACAACTTATTCATCATTTGTCTTCCACTTCAAGTCAAGCAAGCTAGGGTTTTATTATTCCAAGTCATTAAGATAGCTTCCTAAGACATTCAAGGGCAAATTCTTCATTTTTTTTTGTAGAAATCCAAGATCAATCATCATGGAAAGGTATTAATCCCTTCATTTCATGTTCATTATTCATATTATTTCTTCATTTGGTTTAATTACCTAAAATGGGTTTGACCAAGGCAAACCCCCATGCCCTAACATCCAACATTTCTCCTTCTCTTCTTGTGTGTTTGCAGATTTAGACATCTTGAAGGCTTGGAAATCATTAAAGATAAAGTTGAAAAGTTGTTGAAGACATATCCTTATTGACCAAGTCAAAATATCCACCAAAAGTAACTTTCAGACCCGAAAATCAACGTTTAAGAGGCAAACATCTGTTAAGAACTGAAGAGTAGATCAAGAGCTTCAGTTTCCACCTTTGGATTTTCAAAAATTCAAAAGTGGACTGATTCACCATTAGTGGCGAATGAGTCCCACTTGTAGGCCTGAACAGGGTTTTTTGCATTTTTGGATACCCATTTGTCTGAAACGACCTTCGAAACAGTTTCCCATATCTAGGACTAATTCGCCTAGAATGGGGAATGAGTGCAAATAGGCTAAAATTTTACCATCAATAGCATTTCAAATGTCATTTCTTGTCTTCAGAAAGATCTTAGGTTCACTTCTTTACGTTAATCCATTTTTGTTACAGTTTGCTTTCTTTTCTAGGTGTTTTTGCATATCATAATGTGTTTTCAAACAACTTGCATTTCTTTAGTTTTCATTCAATAATCAATATTTTTCTTTAGGTTTCTGCACTTAGATAATCTCATTTAGACACATTTCATTCATATTTCCATTATACTTGCATTAGTTTGAGTGAACCACCTAGATTTTGTGTGGGGTCTATCTTTCTCCTTTAGGTGAAAAACCCTAATAGAGTAAGAGAGTCATAGCACCCTTCCCTAAAAATCTATGGTCTAGGTATGAGGTTTGGTGCTTCAGAAGATATATTTCTAAGTTATATTGTATGATAGAGTAGTCTGGATGTATTGGGTGTGTACATTCTTTAGGTGAAAGTTTTTGTGAACAAGTTTGTTGGATTTTAAGGTGTTCATGGAATATTCTAGTGTGTTCAAGTGACATTTTTTTTCTGCTAGTTATAGATAGATCAAAGGAAGCATGTACTTAAAAGCTTAATGGTGTTTACATGGGTCTCAGCTAAGGAATTTTGTGGTCTTCTTTCATTCCTTTCCACTACAGGAATGTTTTGGTGCCAACCTAATTTGAATTTGCACATTTGAGGTGTATAGTTGACCTTGGAAAAGGGTTTCAAGGTTGAGTATGATATAATAATGAGTTGAGTTGTTGAAGGATGTTAATACGGATGTGAGAGATGTGAATGATGCAAATTACAGAGTGTGAGTGCAAAATTGAGAAGTGCAGTGTGAACGTTCAAGTGCTAGTCTACTAGATGTAGTGAGCAGAAGGTGGCTATAATTCTTCAATCAAACTACGAAGGTGTTGGTGACATTGTGGTGGATTCCTTGTTACATTGAGATGCTTTTCTCTATGTAACACTTCTCTATCTTCTTTTCTAATCTAGTAGTGATCCTTTTGGTAGTGAGCCTTTCTTTCTTTGGGTAGTTAGCCCTATTTTATTCGATGTTGATATTACTTATATTGTGAGCTAATCCTCACCATGGTTTTTCCCTTCTTGGGTTTTACACATAAATTTGGTGTTAAGTTGTTTCAGTTTTTGTTATTTACTTTTCATGCTAAATAATCATAAAAAAATTAAGAGTTTAATGAATGAATGTGGATGTAAATTTTTATGAGGGTTTGAAGTTTTAAGGCACAACTAATTCACCCCCTCTCAATTTGATTGTGCATTCAACACTATCATCCTGGACAAAGAGCTCATTGAGTTGTCTAGAAGACCCTTATACCATGTTATTTCAACTTTTGATGTCTAAAAGTCTCGAATAATTTATGTTCTTTGTTAATGTAGAGTAGTAAAATGCATACCCTTGCATTTTCACACTTGTTTGGGCCCACCCTACTTTATTTATGCTTCTGTATGGAGTAATTGGTCCTATTTTATATCCACAAGCCCTATGAATGACATATTTTTTAGGTTAATCGTAATATTCTCCAATGTATAAATGTTAATTTTTAAATGAATCCATTGGTGTGTCCCTGATTTTTAGGCCAAAACTAAAATGCCACCTAGGGCATCTTAGTTCCCTAAGGCTCTTGGGACCCTGATTTTGGCATCTTTGGATTAGGCCCCTTTTTGGTGTTTGTGCCCCAAGTTTTTAGGACTTGGGACTAAGATGCCACCTAGGGTGTCAGGTGGCATCTTAGTTCTCCTTGAGTCATTTTCAATATTTAATTTCAAATTTTGGTAGGATTTAGCCTCCTTTATTCAATGAATTCACATGTCAACTTGGTGTGATGTAATTTCAAGATATTAAGTATAGATAAGTATAAATACAAGGTTCCTTGATTCATTTCAACCCAATTCTTTTTTGAGATCTTTTATCATAGCATAATTGAGTTCACAAGATTATTCAAGAGAAGATTCATCAAGCATTTGAAGCCATTTTCAGATTCAAGCACCATATCAAAGTGTTTTCTTGAATCGTGTGTGTTCTTGTGCTAACATTTGTGATGTAGGGTTTTGATTCAAGCAAGCAATTCAAGCATTATTTATCAAGCATTCAAGATCCATATCCATTGCAGCCATTACACACAAGTTTGCAAACTTCATAAGGGTTTGGTGAGTTGTAGCATTGGATGTTGTTCATTCACAATTTCCTTCATTATTTCTATTTCATTTCAAGGTTTAATTACCAACAAGGGATTTGACCAAGGGAAACCCACATTCACTAACAAACAACAAGTTTCTCCCATCTTGCACATTTGTGATTGCAGATCTAGGTTGTGTACTTGAAGATCACTTGGAGTGCAAAGTTTCAAAAGTTTCAAAGTTGCATTACAAAGTTGTCATCTTCATGGAAACTCACTTACAGGCCTTATTCAGAAGTTTCAGAACTTAAGATCGGAAGGGAAGCTTGTGTAGACCTTGGAGCTTAGAATCCTATTCAGAGTTTTTCAAAATTTGGAACAAGAATAATACACCATCTTGGGCATCTTAGTCCTCCTAGGCTCAATTTTCAGAGATTTTCAGAGATCCAGTTTTGAGATTCGAAGACTTCGCATTTTCCCTGAAAAATAGTAGCGAGACTAATACGCCATCTTGGGTGTCTTAGTCTTCCACAACATATTTTGGTAACCTCTTTGCATTTCCAGAATCCTCATGGCATCTCTAGATTTCCCATGTGCATACATACCATCTCCCTATTGCATAATTTCATCATTTGCATCTTTCATCTAGTTTGCATTGTTAGTTTTAGGTCATTTTGCATATCACAACGTGTTTTCATATATCTTCTTTTCCAAGCATTTTCTTGGTGGTGAACTCCTTTGAACTTAAGAAACCTTTGCTGGGACTCTCCTAATTGAGAATTGACTCACCTTGAGAGGTTGTTAGTCAATCTGATTAGGACTCTTAGGACATTAGTGAATAGTTGAATAAGAAAAGTGTGATATCCCAAAAAGGTATCCACTTTCCTATTCATCAGTTAAAACTCATATTCCTTCTATCCCAATTCACTTGAGCCATGTCAACTAAGGTAGGGGAGATATAGTTTTCTACTTGAGATATCATCAACTTAAGGGTGTTGAATTCCCTCCTCTACAAGAGTAACAAAATTTAGATGCATATTCTTCAATCCTAGATGTTTTGCATACAACACCTTATTAGCCTTTGATAAGATCACTATCTAAAGATCCCCAACATGTGGTACACATATGTTCTATATGACACAACAATCCTTCTGTCTCCAAGGTGTATCATGAACACTTTCCCTTAAGGAGCCTCTAAGAAGATATCTCACACTTAACCTCATAGTACCAACCATCCTCTGGTAACTATTGTATGATGCGACTCCTCTAATTTATACCCATTGTCATAGAAACTCTATCTAATGGTTCCATTGACCATTCAAGTTTAGTTATGTGAAGATATACTACAAACTAAAATGATCTAAATGAATCTCAAAATGATGACCAATGAGAAAGTGTCTCCATATCTTAAGAGAACGAACCAATACTACAAGCTCCAAGTCATTCTTGGGATAGTTCAACTCATGGGTCATTATTTTCATGACTCATATGTAATCACTCAACCTTCCTACATAAGTAATAAACCTATACCATCCAACAATACATTGGTACATACCACAAAGTCTATTTTCTGATTAGGTATTACTAGGAGGGTAGAACTAGTGAGATAGTCCTTAATGATTTGGAATGCCCTCTCACAATTCTCACTCCACTCAAAATTCCTCCCTTTTCATTGAAGAGAAGTTATAGGATGCTCTATCATAGATAAACCCTCCACAAATATGTGATAATATCCATCTAACCCTGTAAAACTCATGACCTTTGTAACATTGGTTAGTGTTGACCAATCCATAATGAATTTTAAATATTTGATGGATCTATTGAGATACCAATTTCTAAAATGTAATGCAAGTACAATACCTTTGGCTATAAGAATGAACACTTAGCCAAATATCCATAGAGATGATGTCTCCTCAAAGACTGTAGAACATGAAATAAATGCTCCTCATGTTCCTCCTCTATCTATGAATAATTTAGGATATCATCTAGGAATACTAACATGAAATAATCTGAGAAGGTATGAAATACCCAATTAATCAAGATCATGAACATAATAGGGGTATTCATCAAACCAACAACACCATTATAAAGTCATAGTGACCATAGTGAGTCTTGCAATCTAGCTTATGAATGTATACATCTATATTTCTCAACTAATGGTACCCAAACTTCAATTCAATCTTAAAGAGTACTATAGATCCTCTCATCTAATCAAATAAGTCATAAACCCTTGGTATAAACTAATTATTTGTAATAATCAATCTCTTCAACTACCTATAGTTAATACATAAATGAAGAGACTCATCCTTATTCTTAATGAAGATGGCAAGTGCACCCAAAGGTGAAATTTTATGATATATGTGACCCTTATCTAATAGCTCATCTAGCAAAATATTTAGCTCTTTTGATGCCATCATGTAGGTTTACCTAAATACGAGTTGAGTTGTCCTTGGTAGTGCATTTCAATTTTTATCCTTCTCTATTCTTGCTACAAAGGTTACAAAATATTGTTATTCATGCTAGGGTTTGCTAAAAATCTTTCTTTATGTATGCATTTAGGCTTAAAAACCCTAAAAAACCTTACTTAGCTTGCTCCTCCTTACACTTTAATTCTAATTTGTCGTTGAATTTCTCACGTGATTCCCAATGCCATTATGATTTCATTAAGGCCTTCACTGTGTTAAGTTACCAACCCCTTTATTCCATCCCCTAGCACTCACTTAAGAAGTAAATTTTACATGTGCTTAAATAAATAACATAATTTTCCTATGCTTAATATATGGTCCCCACCGCTTACATTCCCTTTTCAGATGCTATTCCACATGGAATATTTTATTAAGGAAGTAAAGGTTCACAAAATTTTGTAAGAGTTGACACTTGTCCCTATTTTATCAGTTTTTGCTAGTCGCAAGGAGTATATTATTAAAGGAAAAGTAAGCTACAAAATTATGGATCAATGCCACATGACATCTAAGCATTGTTAAAAGTCACAATTCTCTTATTAAGATTGAAGTGTGACATGTGGCACATTTTTAAGGCATTTTGTGAGTCCACATGTAGCTTTACAAAGGTTAAAAAATAAGTTGTAGAATCGTGGAAGGCAAACATGTGTCACATTTTAAAAGGGATTTTGTGAGTCCACGAGATGTTTTAGGAAGACCTAAATGAAGTCCATAGGATTGTAGAAAAGGGAGATGTGTGTTGAATGCTTTTGATAGGTTTTATATCAAAGGTTAAGATTGTGAGTAATGAAATGTGGAGATGTGGCACAAAATCAAGAGGATTTTGTGAGTCCACAAGCTCTTCATAGGGGCTCTATTTTCAAGTTGGAGAATTGCAAAAAAACTACCACATGAATTATTTGATGATGTCAACTACTATTAAGTTGTCTTTTTCGATGACCCAAGCAATTATTTTGTCTTCTAGTGGAAGGTTATTTTTATCTTTTGCAAGGTGGATATCTTCTTTTTGTATGATCCTAGGATAATATTGTCAAATAAAAAATGTGACATTTGTCCATGGAATGAAGCTTTTTGCTCCCTTGCTTCTATAAAAGTGAATTTAGGGCCATTTTGAAAAGGATCTTGGAACTTTGCAAGCAAAGCATTTGTATTCTAGTTTGTATTAGTTCAGTGTAGGTATTATAGGAGGAAATGTTAATGTAATTTCTCATTTTGTATAACAGTGCTAGTTCTGTACATGAATATACTATGAAAATTTCATAATCAATTGTCTCTTCAATTGTATAGTTCTTTACTACTTATGAATACAAAGTGATCAAGGATCTTTTTTTTCATCTTTGCAAATTTTCTGCAATTGTGTATTTCTTTTATAGCTTCTATTCAAAGAATGGATTAAATTATTGTATAAGAGTTATTGAGGGTTTTGAATGTATATAGGGATTATTAAGAAGAATTGATTATAAATTCAAAGTGATAACAGTGTAGGAAATTGGTATCAAGATTTTGTAGAATTAGATTAAAGTCTATTATTCAGAGTTTTAATTACATTTTCTTGGACTCCATTTTCCTAGGTTTAAGCCACCAATTTGAGTGTAGATTTTGGTTGCATACCCATGATCACCAAATTTGAAAATTAAATTTCCCTTTCAGTTATAAATTATTGCATAATGTTATTTACATGTTCTTAGGCCTAGAATGCACAAAATTATAAGAACCTAGCCTAGTAAGTATTTTTTATTTGTAATTCTTGGTCATATAAAGAAAACATATCTGTTTGAAGCAATATCCTATATTTATTATATGAAATCCTATTAGATATTGCATAGGACTACCCTCCTAGGTTTTGCAAAGCCTGAAGTGTAGAGGAGAAAACTATTAAACCTTTCCCTTGTTTGTTGGCCAACCTCCTAAAATAATTGAATATAATAGTTGGCTACTATTTTAGATATTTTTAGGAACCAGTTGGAATTACTCAAAAACAAACCAATAGTTCTCTTGGTAGAAAATCATTGTGAAAGTTCACCTCATAGTGGGGTGGAATTCCTAGTAGTTTCGAAGGAAAAAAATGTGCAAGATCCCTAAGAATATGATGGTGATAAAAAGATATATTTTCCAAGCTATCTAAATTTTCACTAATGGTGATATCAAACATCTGGCATTCATTTTGCATGGACCAATTTAGTTGTATAGTAGATATCATTCAAAGAGATATGGGCCTATGTATTTTTGAAATCAACACCATCACACCATGATCATCAAGGAACTCTATCACCTTACAATGACACTCAATCTTGGTTTGATGTACATCAAGCTAGTCCATACCCAAAACTATCATAAGAACCCATAGACATAACATGAAGATCCACTAATGTAGTGATAGCTTTGAGAACCTATTGAAAATAACATACAACTGAATCTATAGCCACCTTGGCCCCTAGAGCTAACTCAATCTCTCACATATCATCTTACCTAAAATCCAATAGATTACAATTCTCCACTATAGATGGGGAAGACAAATAATTTTATTTTCCAAAATCAAATAAAACACTAACTCAACCACCACTGACCATGACTATAATGTCAACGATGATGGATTCATTCTTAACCTAGTGGTTCTTGAATATCATAAAAACTATGTGGGCCTTGCTCACATCTCCAACCATCTTCTTAGAAGCTCTTGAATGAGGCCCATCTACTCCAAATCCCTATGGACACTCTCTGACTAAGTTTCCCTACCACCACACACATAACAAGGTACTCTCATATGAACTTAAATTGGCTGATTCCTACTAAAATAAGATGTTCCAAGTCTACTAGAACTACTATGTATTCCTCTAAATGATTTTTAGGATCATGGATATCTTGAGTGTTGACTCTATCATATCTAATCCTTATGTGGACCCTATGAATGTTATGCCCTAGAGTATCCATTCTATACACCCTAATATGATCTAGCCCTATGCTCCTACTATTATTGTGGTGATCTATATATCTTAGTAAATTATTTGAATCCTTCCTTCAATGGAAGGGGGGTCAATAAAGGCCCCAATCCTAATGACCCTAATTGTGGTTTTAAAGTTGCTCCCATGCCTCCTATGATCTACCCTGCACCTCCTATATAATACATGTCATCTCTAGAGTAGCATGTAGGTCTTCTAGATTGGCCATATGCATAAGAACTGAGATATTAGGGTTCAATCACTTAATGAATGAGTTGATAAGTAACTTCATGTATTGAAAATAATCCACATACTAGAGAAGCTCTAAAAATCAACTCTAATATTGTGCCACTGTGAGGGTCCTCTACTAAAAATCATGGAACTTGTCAAAATGATTTTGATAGAAGTTCTCTGAAATATATCATGATTTGAAGTGCTCTATAAAAATATCTCATGATAGAGTATTCAATGTCAAGTGATGCTTCTACTCCTCTTGAGACCACTAGGTAGAAGTGGGTCCTCTCAAAAGGTAGACTGAGAATATGGCTTTAATGTTGTTGTTATATGAGCATAACCCAAAGCATCGATTAAGGCTAAGTAACCATGACTTCACCTCCACCAAATTTGTGAATCCTATGAATTTGAGTGATTGAACGTGATGAGTTAGTGGTGGTATGTGTACCAACTCATCCACCATCTCCTCCACATGCACCTCTCGAACTTGAGAGGGGATTCTCCTATAATCACAAAAATCTAGTATATAATCCTCAACCATAGGTTGATCTTCACTTGATACATTGACTATAGTGTAGAAAAATGTATCCCTTTACATTTTCACACTTGGTTTGGGACCTCCTTGCTAAAATTGGGCTTCTTTATACCTTATTTTGTCCTATTTTACATCCACAAACCTTATCTAATGCATCTTTCCAAGGATAATCTCAACACATATCAAATAACCAATCATAATTTAATGCTTTTGGCTTTTATGGCCCAAAATTAGTGATCTAGGACTCATATGCCACCTTGGGAATATGGGTCCCACCTAAGTTCTGGGGCATAAACTTGAATTTGGCATAAAACATAACATTTCTTGAAATTTGTGTCCCAAGCTTGGCCTAATGGGACTCATATTCCCTAACCAGTGTATGTGTCCTGCTTAGCTTGGACCTATTTTAAATTCAAACTTTTTGTGAAATTTTATTCTCCTAGATCTAATGTTGGCTTGTAGTGTTGTAATTTCATAAAATTTGGCATAAACAAGTATAAATACAAGGTTATTTCACATATTTTATCCTAGCAAGTTTTCAAGTCATCTAGCAATTCAAGTATTCAAACATTATAGAAAATTTGTGATCAAGAGCATTCAAGAGCCTTCAAGAGTTGATTATCAAGCATTTTGGAGCTACTTTCAAGATTCGAGCATTATGTCAAAGTCATCATGCATCATGTTTGTTTTTGAGCTAAAAATTTGTGATGCAGATTCTTATGATTCAAGCAAGCATTCAAGTCAAGATCAATAACATACAATCAAGAGTCAAGATCTACATTCATCCTATCCATTACATAAAAGATTGCAACCTTTGTTACAAGGGTTTGAGTGAGTTATGAGATCAATATTAGGCTATTCAGATCTAAAGGTAGGGGGAGATCTAATGATGGGGAAGCATGGTTGAACAAAGAAAAATGAAGAATGGTTTCAAGCTCCAAAAGGCCATGAGTTGTAACATTGCATATTTGTTCATTCATCATTCCTTCATTCTATTTCATTTCATTTCAAGGTTTGATTACCAAAATGGGTTTTGACCAAGGAAAACCCCTATCCACTAACAAAAAAACATTTTCTCCTCTCTTTAATGTGTGATTTATAGATTTAGGTTGAAGATCTATTGAAAAGAAAGATTGGAGAAAGTTGCAAGATTGTCAAAACTGTCATCTACATTGCAAGATCACAAAAAGTCACCTAGAGGCCTTAATTTAGTGTTTTAGACTCAAAGATCAGAAGGGAGAGAAGATGTAGAAGATTATTAGTGGATACAAGAATCTCATATCAACGCTGATACTGGGACTAAATCGCCACTTGTCGCATATGAGTCCCATTATTCCATATTTCAAGCATTTTTCATAGATCCTTGTTTACCAGTTGCAAATTCTAGTTTTGGCCCGAAACCCTAAATTGGGACTAAATTGCCCCTACTGGCGTATGAGTCCTAGTGTAAATTAAAATTAATTTTTTTGGGAGTGAAAACCTTGTTTCAAGTATCTTTAGTTTTCCAGGTGCCCCTCTGTCCTTTCTTAGTTCATTATTCTAATTTTTAGTTTCATATCTTAGGTTATATAGCTATATTTTCATATCATTTGCATCTTCTTCTTTCCAAGCCCTTGCTTGGTGGTGAACCCCCTTTTGTATTTAATCACACCCCTAGGACACCCTATTGCAGATCTCTTTCCCTAATTCCATCCTTAGATTGAGATCTCTAGGGTTTCCTTGAATGAATTGAGAGTGAAATAGGACCCCCCTTGCGTTCCATCTCCCAAAAGATAGAGAACACCTCCCTATTTCCTTCATTTCATTTTGGTGAACCTAGCCTTTAGACAACTTATTTTTCTGATTTGGAGTGCATTTCAATCTTAGATTTAAATTACATTAACTTTTCATTAGTTAATTTGCATCTAGGGCTTCTAAATCTTGCATTAGTGAAAGTGCATATAAGTTGCATTTTTGCCTCTTGCATCATTGAATTTCATCTAAAATGTTTAATTACACATTGTATAGACATAATACAAGCTAGAAAACCTAACATTCACTCAAAATTTGTTGAAATTAGTTCAAAAACCCTAATCCGGGACTCATACGCCCCTCTAGGTGATTTAGTCCTAGTATAGGTTTTTTTACCTGAGTTTTGGGAATTCTGTGTTGACTATTTATTGGCATTTGATTCCTTGAAAAACCCTGACTGGGACTCATATGCCCCTCTAGTTGTTTTAGTCCCACGTCAAATCTGAAACTACATTTTCCAGCATTAAAAACTCTATTTTTGTGTTTCAGTTTGCTGTTATTACATTTTTGTTTCAATTTGTAGAGTTTTTATTTTCTTCATTTCATTAGATCTAGCTTAATTTAGTTCATTTTGTACATTGCTTAATTTAAAAATTGCATTTAAATTTCATTTTTAGATTGTTGCATAGTGTAATCACCAAATTACCTTATTTAGAATCTAAAAATTGTATTGCATCTCATCATGGATATGTGCTTTGGTAAGTTATGGATGTCCTTGAAATCATTAGATGATGTGTCAAGTTGTGCTTTTGGAAATGACCCTAATGAAATTGAACTCACTAATGCTCACTCAACTCCTAATGCAAGTCCTGCTTGTGATGTTGACATCATTGGAGAAGATGATGATGTAACATCAACAACTTCATAAACGATTGCCTTAACAACCTTGAGACTAATGCATCTTTTTATCCTTCTATGAAACAACCAACACCACTTGAGATGTTTGGCCTTTTACATCCTGAAACTGAAACACAAGTTGGGATTAAGTTTCCTACAATAGGTGAATCTAGCACCTCTAATCAAGCAAACATTCAACCATACTATGCTAACAAAGTGAGCAACAATCCTATCAACTCTTAGAGAAAATACCAATCAAAGATACCAAAGGGTTAGGATATTAAGATCCTCCTCTTGACATAAGTGTCCTCCTTCCTAAAGAACAACTAAAGCCTCATAATGATGATAAGTATGATAGGATCATCTTAGGTCCTCCACCTCAACATCTAACTCAAAAAATTGGTGAATCTAGAAAACAACGCAAACCTTACAAACTAAAAAAAATTCCATTCTTACATACTCAAACATAAATTGAATGACAACTAGAACAACTCCTTAAGAAAGGTTGGATTAAATTTCCACCTCAAAGTAAAAGCAACCTACCTAAGAAAAACATGAATTATTGTGCATATCATAGAACTCTCGACCATCTTACTAGCGAGTGTCATGCATTAAAATTAATATTGAATGATTTTACTTTGATGATGGTGATTGTTACTAATTGATAGCACATGTCCTTTCACTCCTTGCCATGTAATAGTTGTAGGATCATCAAATTATCACTATTATGCACCTTACATTCATTGAAAATGATTTCAAAATGCAAGGATCACTTTCTCATCATCTATCTCAACTCATTCTTGTCTTGCACATAGTGGGGGAAAGAGTTAGATAGGCTTGTCCTAGTTTGACACTTTTCATTGTCCCTATAGCTACTTGTTTTCCTTTCGTATACAATGAAGAAGATTGGGGTGTGAATGACCTACTATAGGTTGAATTTCATGTTCCTTGCTAGTATTTTTCTTCTTCATGTTTCCTTGTGTGATTTCATGTGTAATGTGATCCCCTGTACCATTCTGTTTGATGTATCTCTCTCTCTCTATGTGGAATTCCTCTATTTGTACCTACATTCTTCTATATGTTGTAAACATTTATCTTTTCATTTGTCTTGTGTTTCCCTTTTGGGGATGACACAAGGCATTGATACATTTAGGTCTCTTCCATGTTGACCCAAAAGCTTTTCTTTCTTTTCACTCTCTTTGTGTCATTCTTCCTTGTTCCATGAGTATTTAGGGGATGATGACAGTTCTGAGCTCTCTAATAACATTAGAAAAAACATACTAACCTCGAATCCATGGATCCCTTATATGATTTTTGGATTTCATTTTGGGGGAAACCCATTTTCATGACGTAGCTTCATTTGGAAACATATGACTTGGCATAGGGCTTTCTGAATAAGATCTCATGCCCTCTTTATTGTTAGCATTTATCATTTGCTACTTTAAAGAAAATGCTCATAGCATGGCGTTTAGAAATTTATTTAAAGTTGGGGCATACATTGGCATTATTCTTTTGTATTTTTTGACTCATGATTCATTGTGTAGTCTTCTTACTTCATGCGATACATCTTTTTATTTGTGGTGATATTTGGTGTGATGTCCTTCAAGAATGTGATCTCTCTTAGCATATTATATTCCTCTTAGTGGCTTGATGTGACACACTACATCCCCTAAGTTGTGAATCTTCTATTCTACGATTGCTCCTCTCTTAGAGACATTAGGAATGATGTCCCCTAAGTTAAGACCTTACATGAACTAAACAAAACTCCTTTGAACATACCTTACACTAATTTTCATTTACAATATTTTTTATATGGCCACCTTGCATAACACACTTTGATTCCCCGTGGAGCCATCTTGTTTGTTCATGGGTGTGAAGCATACAAAACTTTTCTTGCCTCATGAGTCCTTCTGTCATGTTGTGTGGTGCCTTATCAAAGTTATCATGAGGTATAGCTTTGGTATGGTTGTACGTATGTGAGCCAAACTTAGGTGTGACTTTCCCATAGCCACTTGCTTGTTTGTGTGAGTGCATACTGGTCGTGTGCATATGAGTCTCACTAGGGGCTCACCTAGTGGACAACCTAAGGTTCCACTAGCCCTTGTGAGCATGCGTTGGTTTTCATAGTGGACATCATGTTCCACTTGTAAATTTTTGTGGAAAAATAGCTTAGATCTGATCCATAGTGTGTGGGACAAACAATTAATGCTTGATCCACCCCTTTTGTTTTTGTTTTTATCTTTCACAGTGTATGCTTGTACCTTGTTTTCAATTCTTATATCATTTACATGTGTGTTTTTTGTGCCTATGTTGGTTTTCCATAGGATCTTGATCCAAGGGGTTTGCGCAACCCTCTTGATTATTGTCATCCTATCTCACTAGCATTGGTACACTTGGACCCCTCTTGATGTGAGTTTGTCTACTTTAGTGAGAGTTTGAAGCAAGTTCCTCCTCTCACTAAAGTGGGGGCTAAATGTAGTGTAGAAAAATGCATCCCTTTACATTTTCACACTTGTTTGGGCCCTCCTTGCTAAAATTGGGCTTCTTTATGCCTTATTTAATGCGTCATTCTGAGGATAATCTCGACACATATCAAATAACTAATCGTAATTTAATGTTTTTGGTTTATATGGCCATGATTTAGTGATCTGGGATTCATACACCACATTGGGTGTATGGGTCCCACCTAAGTTTTGGGGCTTAAACCTGAATTTGGCATAGAACTTAACATTTCTTGAAATTTTTGTCCCAAGCTTGGCCTAATGGGACTCATATGCCCCAACTGGAATATGAGTCCCACTTACCTTGGACATATTTTAAATTCAAATTCTTGGTGAAATTTTATTCTCCTAGATCTGATGTTGGCTTGTAGTGTTGTAATTTCAGGAAATTTGGCATAAGCAAGTAAAAATACAAGATTATTTCACATATTTTCTCCTAGCAAGTTTACAAGTCATCTAGAAATTCAAGTATTTAAGCATTATAGAAAATTTGTAATCAAGAGCTTTCAAGAGCTTTCAAGAGTTGATTATCAATCATTTTGGAGTTACTTTCAAGATTCAAGCATCATTCAAAATTCTTCATGCATCATGTTTGTTTTTGAGCTAACATTTGTGATGTACGTTCTTATGATTCAAGCAAGCATTCAAGTCAAGATCCATAAAATGAAATCAAGATTCAAAATCTACATTCATGCTAGCCATTACATACAAGATTACAACTCGTTTGTTACAAGGGTTTGGTGAGTTGCAACATTGGATATTTGTTCATTCATCATTCCTTCTTTCTATTTCATTTCATTTCAAGGTTTGATTACCAAAACTGGGTTTGACCAAGGAAAAATACTATCCACTAACAAAACAACATTTTTCCCTCTCTTTGATGTGTGATTTACAGATTTAGGTTGAAGATCCATTGAAGAACAAGATTGGAGAAAGTTGGAAGATTGTCAAAACTATCATCTACATTTCAAGATCACAGAAAGTCACCTAGAGGCCTTAATTCAGTGTTTCAAGTTTAGAGATCGGAAGGGAGAGAAGCTATAGACAATCACTAGAGGATGTACCAAAATTTTATATCAACCCTAATACTAGGACTAAATCATCACTTGTGGCGTATGAGTCCCAATATACTAGATTTCAAGAATTTTTTGTAGATCTTGGTTTACCAGTTGCAAATTCTAGTTTTGGCCCAAAACCCTAAACTGGGACTAAATTGCCCCTACTGGCATATGAGTCACAATGTACATTAAAAGTAATTTTTTTGGGAGTATAGACCTTGTTTCAAGTATCCTCAGTCTTTTAGGTGCCACTTTGTCCTTTCTCAGCTCATTATTCTAATTTTTAGTTTCATATCTTAGGTTATATAGATAGATTTGCATATCATTTGCATCTTCTTCTTTCCAAGCCCTTGCTTGGTGGTGAACCCCCTTTTGTATTTAATCACACCCATAGGAAACCCTATTTCAGATCTCTTTCCCTAATTCCATCCTTATATTTAGGTCTCTAGGGCTTCCTTGACTGATTTATAGTGAAATAGGACCCCCCTTGTGTTCCATCTCCCAAAATATAGAGAAAACCCCCCTATTTCCTTCATTTCATCGACTATTGGTTGTAATATCTCCTTAATCACTCCTATTATGTTTTATAAAATGTGGAGTATCTTTACACCCAACTTTGGATGGCTATCTTGACATGAACTCTCAACATGATGGGAATCTATTTGATCCTCATGGGAGTGTGCTCCACCTAAAGCATTAACATGTAGGCATGATCTCCTTGATCTATGAAACAACCTATATCTCCAAGTGAAAAATTTAATTAATCATTAAATAAATATAGACCAAAGTTCCTAGTGCTTAGAAACTTGGCTCTAATACCATATTTGGTGCCCAACATGTGGATACAACATATATATTTATTTTTTTACAACATTAATAAAAAATCATTAACACCTACTCACATCATAATGATATGATGCCTATCATGCATACTTGAGGATGTTGCATATGTGATGTCATGACAAGCATGCGATCTAGAAGTTAGGGAGAGTGGAAAAAATAAGATGAGTGTGGTGAGCCCAATTTTCCCTCTCTAAAATGAAGGCTTCCCTAAATGAGGTTTGGTGTTTGTGAACAAACATCTCAAGGGAATTACTATTGGGGTCATTTTACCATAAGGCCTCTATATGAGTGATGAAGATCAATTTTGAATGATGAGACCTAAAACTAAAGATACTTAATGAACCAAAGATTTTAAGGGTGTGAAATGTTATGTCTCTTTTGCTCAATTAGGGTCTTTCACCTAAAGGAAAGAGATATATCTCACACCACAAATCTAGGCGGTTCACTCAAATTAAGGAATGTATGATATAATTATGACTAAATGAAATGATATAAATGTAGCTAATTGATAAAATGGGTTGAATATTGATGCAAAACCAATGGAATATGCAATGTTTGAAAACACAGTGTAGTATGCAGAAATGAACTAGAAATGAATACAAATTGCAATAGAAATGGATGAAACTAAAAGTGTGCACCTGAGATATTGATGAATAATGGAAATGACATCTAAAATTTTGTTGATCCTAATTTTTAGGCCTGGTGGTACTCATTCACCATTCTGGACAAATCAGTTCCAGTTCTGGGAAATTGTTCCAGAGCCCATTTTAGACAAATGGGTATCCAAAAATTAAAAAAACAAAAATTAGGTCTAGAAGTGGGACTCATTCACCACCCATGGTGAATGAGTCCAATTTTTAATTTCTAAAGATTCAAAGGTGGAAACAAGAGCCTTCGGTTTGCACTTTCTACTTCTCTAGGTGTCTAATTCTGAAATTGTCAAATTCAGGCTTGTAGGTGACTTTTTGTTGATGTTTTACCTTATCCAATGAAGAGATGACTTGAAAAAAATTGAAATTCAATATTCAATGATTCCTAAGCCTCCAAGATGTCTAAATCTACAAACACATAAGAAAAAAAAGAGAAATGTTGGATGCTAGGGCATGGGGGTTTTCCTTGGTCAAACCCCTTTGTAGGTAATTAAACCAAAATGAGAAAAGAATGTAATGAAGCATGAAATAATGGAGTTATTACCTTGCTATGAAGATTGATCTTGAATGTCTACAAAAAACATGAAGAATCTACCCTTGAATGTCTTAGGAAGCAATCTTGATGACTTGCAATTATGAAACCCTAACTTGCTTGGCTTGTAAGAAAAGATGGATGATGAATAAGTTGTGAAATGAGTTAATGGATATGAATTAGGGTTTATAGAATTGATTTTATAGGATATTCGCCTTATTTACCTGTAAATTAGATCCCTAAGGCTGATATGAAGAAAAATTAAACTTAAAACCTAATTTTTTCCACTCAAGAGTCAAAATTGACCCAAATGGGACTCATTCGCCACCTTGGGTGAATCAATCCCACCTGGCAGGGACTCATTCACAATAGATGGAGAATTAGTCCCAAAGGGGTCCATTTTCTAGCTGGGTTGTTGGGGAATGCATAAATTAGGTTTATATGATGACTTTGTTGGTTATTTCATCAAATTATGCCTTGGGATGCACAATATGGGGTAATAGGGGCCTATTAGTGATGATGTAAAGGTCAATTAGGGCTTGGGACACAAAATTCAATGTGAAAGTGTGATTAGATATAATTTACAACTTTAAAATGAGGTCCACATAGCCTAGAAAGGTACCGCATCCAATGTGAATGTGTAGGACACATTACAACACTAGATTAACATTAAGTTTATTTTACAAGCCTTCATTAAATACATTTTATAATGTTGAATTAAGGGAAAATGGGTTCATTAAGTCTAGAGAGGTGTGAAATTCTCTTACAACATTTTACAACATCTTTACATGACATCGTTAAATGAATTTGAAAGGGTCCAAGACCTAGTGTGGATTTGAAAAACACCTCACAACATCAAATCAAGGCCTTATTGAGTCTGATTTGTCATCAATTATTCCCCAAATCAAGCAATTTTCCTTTTTTCTACGGTACACCTAAACCAAATTACTTCAAGTACCTCAAAAATAAAATCCCTTGATGTTTGGTTCATCTGACTAATACTTGTTGCTAACATTGGTTATTGCTTGCTTGAGGGATGATTTATGTTATTTCTCTTCTCACTTATGTCTAACTAATTCAAATTCATGAGATAACATCTATCACAACCTTTTTCCTAAAATTCACCATCCTAGATAATATTGACCCTTAAATAACTAATGTTCAAAGGGTTTTTAAACAATTTATAGTTTTTATTATTTTAATAAATTATCTTGACAAAGTAACTTAACCTTATTAAATCAATTTAAACCTAAGATACAATTTCCAAACCTATAGGATTTAGATGAACTTATTAATATAGACACAAACATATGCACATGCATACACACACACATACATACATACATACATACATACATACATACATACATACATACATACATATATTTTTTTCTAAGGAAATTTTATTTATATCGTAAATGACTAATTTATTTCATAAAACTTAAAGAATCTCTCAAATTTACATTAAGATAATTGTTGTTAGTTTAGAATGATATAGGATACTCTACACCTCAAAATTTAAATCAATTTCGCATCTTAGTTATTCATTATCCACATACTAAACTAATACACCTTTACAAAGGTACTCCATTCTTATCTAAGTTAATAACCTAAGACTTTTGAGACAAGAAATAGTGTAGGACTTGAATAAGATTGAATTAATATTTTTAAATTTAACATTCTAAAGTCATCCGAGAAGTGCACCCATTCCCTAACTTCTTACCACAAGAGAGTTTAATTAAACAACATTTAGATAATACTCATTTCATAAACACCCCATACTTTACCTTATCAAGGATGCATGCTCATGCTAGGGTAGTGGTATTAAATCTAAAGAACTATAGTAAAAAAAATAAAAATAACAAAGTTCCAAATAAAGAACAAGTCCGCCAAGAAACTAAGGCGTGTAGATTTCATAGCTACTCCCTTGCAAAGAATTCACGAACCCCATTGATTGTTTCATAAACACTCTTGAAATCATGTTTTAGTCCTTTATATATTTTTAATAACAAACTCATTTTCGCTTCTTAGCAGATGCCTTGTGTAAGTATTTTAAGGAAATCATATATATATATATATATATATATATATATATATATATATATATATATATAGGTCAAGAATGGTATATATTATTTTGTAGATTGAGTGATGTTTCATAGGTTTCTAAGGAAGGTCAAGGCTTGGAAGGTCAACTGACTTTTGAGCATCAACAAACTCACCATATCATTCCTTGCAATACTCACATGCTAGGCATTATTGTG
>VDFB02271358.1:44100801-44160092 GCA_007258455.2 Sequoia sempervirens
CTATAATCACGGCAATTAATTAAATATTTATTATTTAATTAATTTTTCTAAAGTCTACATATGATTAAATTTAATTAATTTAATTATATTGTTCATTCATCTTATTTCTCTTCCACTTAATTAAATAGAATTTATTTTATTTAATTATTTTCATATATCCACTTAATTAATTAAATAAATACATTCTATTTATTTAAATTAATTATCACTGTTTGAATTTAAATTAAATATTTTTGATTTAATTAAGTTTAAATATTTCTCTTTCTTCTATTTTTAATTCTTCTTCTAATTAATTAAATGTTTCATTTAATTAATTTCATAAAAGTGATTTAATTAAATAGATCTTATTTAATTAAAAATATCTTATGATTTCTTTCTAAATCCAAAATTAGGTATTTTAACCTAATTGTGCAATCTTCTCATATCATAATTAAATATTTTTATTTAATTATGAGATATTCTTCTTTTTTCAATAAAACTGATTAAAGCTCTTTTCTCACCACAAGTTTCTTCTTCTTTTAAAGCAATTAAATATTTTATTTAATTAAGAAAAGTGATAATCTCCACAAATAAATAGTGATTTTTAAATTGGTATTTATGGAAACTAAATCTTTCTTTATTCTTTTAAAGAAAGATGATTTGCATCTTCCCTTCTTTTTCCTCTTTCATAATAAAATAGAAAAATATGTTTCTAGGGTTCTTCTATCTTATCCTTCAGTTTCATCTTTCTTCAACCGTTTGATCTACCAGGAATTATCACAACCGTCAATCGAGACAGCCAATCAGAATCATTCAGAAAGCCCTATAAATACCTGTGTGAATCCAAACATTGGTAATAGGCAATTAAGTAGAGTTTATGCAGTTAATTCATTTAGTATTCATTTATCATAGCATCATGTTTATTTCAAGTTTCTTAGCTAAAATCAACATCATAGCTTAATCATGCATTCATATCATAGCAAAATCTCGTTCTTTAGGAAGACAGTTTATTGAGCCTAGCCCATAATCTGAGAACACAAGGCTAGAATCTACAAAAACACTAAGGATAGAGGACGATAGGACGACAACAGAAATAGGATACTGAGTTTGCACTTCTCTACTCCTTTTATATTTCTGTTTTTGTTATAATGTTCTATTGGTGTGTTTGAACTTGTTCTAATTCATTTATGCACTTAATTTTCAATCACACAATTAGCAATTGACACGAGGAGAATATATGATATCAACCATCGTTGATAGAATATGGAAATAAGAAGAAACAAATAGCGATAGGCGATGAACAGTGGATGTATCCGCAGGATGCATCTAAGAGAGAAGCCATGAGAAAAATGATGGGAAAAAAGACCTCATCAAAATCCTTCGTTCTTCAAGCTCCATCCATCAAGCCTCTGCACAAAGATTTTTAGTGCAACCGCCTTTGTATTTATGTAGAAATTCCATCTGCAATACAAATCTAATCCCGTTCAACTAATTCCTTTTTTTAAATTTTCGGTCGGCAACCATCATTGCACATTGCTAGTATGAAGAGCAAATGGCCACACAAAACAATGATGTGGCACCATTGTAGATGTGAAGTGGAGAAAGAGAAATCTAATAGTGATGGGTGATGGAAACTAACTTCCATTGTTGATCGCGAATATCAAATGGGACATGCAAATCAAAATGGCGATCAACAATGAGTTCTCGATAGAGAGGCAAAAGCCGTATTCAACCAATCAAAAGCAAGAATTAAACTTGCTTTAACTCTAGAACATTTGAAATTACATTTACAATTTTCCCTAAATGCATTTTCCATATTTGTATAATGTTTAAAATATTCACAAATATTTTAAACATAAACATTTGAAACATTAGAAAAAATGCAAATTTTAATTATGCTTGCCACCTAATTGGAGGAAATTCATTGTGCATAAACCGAGACACTTGGAGCCATGATTTTTTGCACGTGCAGCAATAATCAATTATTTAGAGAAAACCCATTTCCTCAAATTTTTCTCAACCTTTAAAATTCAGGTGTCTCCTTTGTAAATTGGCCCCAGGGATGTGTTTGCTGCAATAGAAGTACATTAAAATAATGCATCAAATGACCTTTGTTCTTGATGAAAATGGAGCTATAGAGGTTTAGACCAAAACAAGAAATGTGTTGTCCTTAGATTTTCAAAATTTGAAACTTTTTCGGAACACCCATTTTGACCATATTGCGATTAGAAAATGACTAAATAGCCCATCAAAATTTATCTTGAGAGCCTAAAACTGATCATACATGTTATCATTTGATCCAAGAATTCAATACAACAAATGGAATGGAAAAATTCTTCCTGACATGTAAGATATTAAATTCCAAAGTGGCTCACTTAGGATTTTCTGCATTTTCACTTGTTCAGAACCAATCAAGGCTCTCAAAGTCACCACTTTGAAAAATATCAAAACAACTTCTAGGGGGTTGCCACTAGAAAAATAAGCTCATCTAGGTATACTGAGTATGTTTGCAAAAGGGTTTTGCTTTAGTCATTATTCTTCAGGAGATATTAGGGATCAAAGTTGACCACTTTGAAACATTGTCAGAAATGCAAATGTAAAACTAAACAAACTGCATCTACTTTTTATCTTGATAAAATACCAACTCTGATCATGGGACTCTGGAATCAGATAGGGGAGTACATGAATGTAGGGAGAATGGAGAGAAACAATCCATTTTTCATGACAATCATCCAGTTGCAAAATATCAACTCACATGTGAGGCTACTTTTGGTAGATTTGACATTATCCAGTTTGCAAATCTGAACTTTTTGCAAATGGATTCAAGTTGGAAAACTTAGCAAATGGATTCATGGGGCTATTCCAACTGACATTGGGTTTCATAAAGATGCAGAGAATCATGGAAAAATATTAGTTGGGCTTAATACTCAACAGGCACAAAGATAGCCTACTCTGAAAGGTGCAACATGTGTAAATAGCAAACCAACTTCTGGACCATAAAACCAAGACTTCAAAAACTCACCAAAACTGATCCAAGAAAGTTGCAAATGGTCACACACCATCTTTGATAGGTGCTCAACACTTCCCCAAAGTGATTTTTCATGACAATTCATGGGTGTCAATTTATAAGCTCCCAAAGTGAGCTACTTAGGCTTATTCTATAGGGTACTTCTAAGTGCCTTAGGAAATTTTTTACATGGGCCCTAAAAAATTTAGCCAAATTTTGGAGGTCCCAACAATGAGATCACATTTCTTTTGAGATATTTTGTCAAATGGTTTGTTTGTCTTGCCTGCACTTTCATATCATTGCATACATGTTTACTAGGGCACTTGCAACCATGTCTAAAAAAATCCCTCTATCCTAAGTTATTCTTTGATCAATTGTCATATTCTATTACAAGGCTCCAATTTTGGAAAAGGTAGGTAGGATAGTATGAAGGCCATGGAATTTGGCTTTACACTTTCCCATTGCATTTGCATAAAAGTTTCTAAAACCTTTTCAATAAATCCATTTTCATATCGAGTCTAAAAGAGGAAGAAAATAAAATAAATTTTGGTTATAGATATCAATGCTAATGCAAAAATTTTATGTGAATGAGTATTCTAATGTTGATGAAAAAATGAAGGGTAATAAATGGAAAAGGGATCCTTTTTTTCAACTTCAAGATGGCTCATGCATAATGGTTTTGTATCCTAGTGCTACTACAACCAAAGAGTTCCAAATTGAATATATTGTGAAGCAAACATAGCTTGAAGTTTTTGATGGGTTTGATTTCATTGTTGCTAATAGACTCACTATTCCACACACTTGGAAAAAGAAAGCAACTAATTATTACCATAGGTGAGCATAAGGTATGTAATGCATCCTATGCTATGTGAACGAAAATGGTTTTAGGTGTAGAAATGGTTGTATTCTATTTGTGAGTATCTACAAATTCATCAAATAGGAAGCTAAAGTTTATAAGTGAAGGAAAAGTTGTGCTGCTTGGAATTGTCTTTAATGGGTCTCTAGGAGTACTCACAAAAAGAGGACTTGTTGCAATGGACAAGTTGCTTGGATGAAAATGAGTAGGGTGATGGATGACATAAATACTAGCCCATTTTATCATAAGCAACATAGTCTTTATTTTGGTATTCAAATGTTTCCAAATTAGCATAGTAAGTAAAACCCCCTACCAATTTTTCACCAAATTTTGCACTCTTTCCCAATGGGAATTATGTCAAATAGTTCATATGCAAAGGAATATGTAAGTTTTATGTGTGCTACTGCTGTGAGAGCTTATTTGGAATATTGAGGACAATTTACATATTGCATATTTATGCAACATTCATTTAACATAAATACATTACATCAAATAGTTGTCATGCTAGCTATATGCTGATAGATTAAGAAATTGGAATATTACAACTTGTTGGTCTAAGATACAAAGTACAAAAAATAACTTTTTTGCCTTCTAACCTTTACAAGCTGATGACAAATTCCTAGGCGTCCACTTTCACATAGTGTAGAACTTCCAATCTCAGCACTACACTTCTTAACTTGCCTAAAAGCATCCAAATGATGTACACCTATTAAAATACTTCTTCTTGGACCCCCACAACCTCCTACAATAGTCAATAGTTTGTTGCAGTCCTAACATCAACTCCTTGAAAGATAGTGACTAGTCTAAGCTCCTCCAAACATAGCTACAACCTTGCAAAAGCCTCATGTACCTTGTTGATATGAGTCGACCAATAGATTGGTATTCAAACTCTCCAATACATCTCCCAAATGGAGCATCTAGCTGAAAATAATGGGGTAACCTGCTCACAAACACCATATGCCACTTCCCAAGAGGATGGCAACCAGCAAAAACAAATCAAATGTGTTGAATATATTGAGGTAGATTTACATGCTCAACAAGGAAACTCCGAGGAAGGTATTAATGTCCTTGGTTCCCTCCAATTAGAAGTCAACCCAAATGTAGAATTTCCCCTCATCTATCAATTTATTTCCTCAACATATTCAAACATAGCATCCAATGGTTTTTCCTCCAGTCCTTGGCAAATACTCATAGGGTGATCCCACAATACTGGTTTACAATTTCTGGCCAAACTAGACACTGAATTGATTTTTTCTAACTAAGTCTTCACTTTTGGGCAACTATAGTGGCTAAACTATGAGGAATTTGAAAATGATGCAAACTAGTAATTTGTGAGATTTTGTCTGTAGATTCTAAATATAACTTTTTCAAATTTTTTGGAATCAGATTGCACTTATTTTTCCATCTCCTTCGAAAACTAGTTTTTTTTCTTCAATAAACACCATTTTTAAGGAGTGATGCTCACCATATACAACATAATTTTTTTTCCATGAAGGATAAAATTCTATTTTTTTTGAATTTATATTTGTAACTATGATATCCAGTACTTTCATTTTTTTTTATTCAAGGGGTAAACACTTTTGACCAAAGCTATGAAATGGAATACAACCATTCAACAATACCACCCCAATAGGGTTTGAACCTTGGTGGCAAGAGCAAAAATGCCACCATTAAACTAGTACACCATGCCAATACCGACATCTAGCACTTTCATTTGGTTTCATAGTGTTTTATTGAATATTTTTTCCTTGATCAAGTTTCAAAGTCAAACCAATTACAATTCAGACATAGGCAGACTGTATACAACATATTTTTTTTTTATGTATCAAATTTTTATTTATTTTTGTTGGATCAAGGACATCAATATCTATTGCACTAATATTTTTCAAATTTTTTTGATAATCTGCTATTTTTCCACATGTGCAGAATAGAGAGCTTGATTTTCAGTGAAAAACCTACATTCACAAGAAATACAAAATAAATATAATAATCAAATTAAATTTATTTAAAATTATACTTTTTGGGAAGCTTATAATAATGACTACATACTAAAAATAAATTTTAAATGAATTCATTTGATCCCCCAAAAGATAAATCAAAAGTGTTTTTTTATCAACATTTTGATGGGTATAAAAGAGACTCCATCATAGGTATGGTTTAAAACTAGCAGGGTTCTATCCAAGGGGGTTTGATCTAAGGTGGTTTGATCAAACCCTGTTTCAATTAGAATCCTTTAAATGAAACTTTTCAAGGCTTAAATCATTATATTTTCTAAAAAAATGTGATTCCAACAAAACTAAGGATCTCCAAGAAAGTGTAAACTAGTATTGTGGGATCACACCATGATTTTTCTTGCTTGCAATACTTCACAAATTGCAAACCTGCAATTGTACCTAAATTTTTTTTAACACAAATATAAACCCTACCTAGATCCACCTCCAAATATAGAACATATAAACAAAGAAAATGACATACAAAAATTGAGCAAATAATTTTACCTGAGAAAGTTTGCTTGAAGCATAAGCCATTAAAACTGCTAAATTTTTTCACTCTAAAATCCACATTTAGATATTCAGAATCCACCACAACATTATGGTGAGCCTATAGTTGTTAAAAAATAGAGGATTGCAAAGCTAAATTTAGAAAACAAGTAAAACATATATTTGTATAGATGGAGATCAGAAGGTGGTACTGTAAGTAAGAAATAGGAGCCTAATTGCCACAAAGTTGGCATTTATTATCCTTGAAGGAGCTCATTTGAGCAGTGAAGGAGGAGTGTGAGGAGTTTTGGTGCAAGATGATTTACTTGTATGTGCTACTCAAATCCATCCTTGGACATCTTTTTTGGTTTTGATGATAGAGAATTTATTAGTCATAAATTTCCATGAGTTGGCTATATAATATATGAAGCACACAAGGAGAACAGACCTCCCAATTGAAGAATTCCAACATTGTAATTGACAAGGAGATGAAGTAAACATCCAATAGATTCCCAACTAGTAGCAAAAGCTCTTACTAAAGCAAAGGACAGAAGGTCCAATTCCATGATTTTTTTTACGTTCATATTGTCATATTATCAGTATAATAACTTTTATTAGTTCAGAAAGGGAAATTTATAATATGTAAAATTCTAAGACTGCACAGTTTAGAGTACTTCTATAGATAGGGGCTTCTCAGTAGCTAGTTTCTGTCATTCTTAGACAAGTTGCATAGCAGTTTTTGTATTATGACATGCCATAAAAACATGGGAACCCGCTTTTGCAAGCTCTCTGAAAACAAATCAATAAATAAAAAGTTATTGTTGTAAGCAATGAATAAAATTGATAACAACACATATTTTACATGCTCTTATAAGAGAGACTACCTAAATCTTGTTAGTTTTATGATCATTAAGTGCATGGAAATTTAATTCAAAATCAGACACAATAACATAGCAGATACCCTGGGAAAACCCTCCTCTTGAGGGAGAAAAACCCAACACTAATATATCTCTTATATATTAATTCTTGAAGAGAAACACTTGTACAAATGAGGCCAATGAGAGAGGCCAGAATAATGCATCAACAGATGATACTAACATAGATTCTATTACATATAATCTGCTAACACAAAACTGAATACTTCATCAAGGTCGCACTTCACATATGATGAACTTGCGCTGCTCTTGTAATGAATTCGCACTTGAGACAAAACAATGATCGAATGAACTGAATGCAGAATGGATGGAACTCAATGAATATAAATACATAAGTGGATAAGAGACGTGCCTCTTCATTAACCTCCAAGTCGGCCTCCAACAAATGTCTAGAGAAAGATCGTGTCCAATAAGAAATAGGTCGGCACACATAAGAACTCGTGCCATTAAGATAAAGCGCACCTCTTCACAATGTTGGCTTTAACATATAGATAGCACCTCTAAAATACTCGTGCCTCTTCAAGAATAAACGTCTCTTATAAATTAAATAGCATTAAGCTATCATTTAATTTATTCAATCGACAAATGGATGGGCTGGAAGGAATCGCACGATGTTGTTTATTATCATCAACACTCCCTCTCAGCTAGGGAGAGTACTTCCAGCTGTACAAGACATATCACTCCACGTGATGTCTACCACATTGGCTACAACCAAATGTGAAAAGAAAGAATATCACCTCAACGTGATATTAGATATCACCTCAACATGATATCAACCATAATGGCTATAACCATACTATGGTGTGTACAAGTGTTCATCACTTGCGTGATGTTGTCACCTCAACATGACTTTCACAAGTACAAGATGTGTCATGGAGTCACACACATGACATCCACCATGACTCTGCTCGAGGGTGGAAACAAGGGCTTTCACCTCAAATCTCAAAGAGAAATGAATTAACAAGGGCTTGCACCTCAAATTCCTCCGTCTCAGAGGAAAATGCAAACAAGGGATTTCACCTCGAACTTCTCTCATAGAGAAGAACTCATTAAACAAGGCTCATTGATATTGACTCTTTCTCTCAATCAAGGTCGTAGATTCTTCACCATACCAAGCTTATCTTGAAAGTACACAAACTCTTTATCCCAAGAGAGGCTTGGTGAGAATGTACATTGTTCACTCATCAATGTTGATATACCTCAACTATATAGCCTTCCGCAGTACCATATCTCTAATATAGTGGTACTTGATCTCAACATGCTTGGTTCTGTCATGAACATAGGATTGACAGAAAGCTTCACACAACTCTGATTATCACAATGAATGATAATAGGCTCCATTGATTGTCCAAACAATCCTACAAGGAGCTTACGAAGCCACACTGCTTCTCAAGTTGCCATACAAGCTGCAATATACTCTGCCTCTATTGTACTAATGCTACAGATGATCAGCTTCCTACTACACCTTAGATAATAAAGTAGAACCTGCATCAAGCAACAACCGTGAGGGTGCTTCTTCGACTGTGACACACTTACCCAATCAGAATCAGTATAACCATGTAACTCCAAGTTTGCGTCTGAAGAATACCTCAACCCATATCCAACTGTGCCACACAAGTATCTCAGGATATGTTTAGCTGCAACAAGATGTATCTGTCTCGGTTCACACATGAATTGACTAAGTGCACTCACAACATAAATTTATATTTGGTCTAGTGTTAACTAGATACATCAAGAAATCACCAAATTGCTGTACATTGCAGGATCCACCAAGTTTGAACTAGCTACAACCTCCTTCAATTTATGTAGGTTGGTCTCCATAGGTGTAGACATGGATTTGCAATCCATCATACCAAACCTCTTAAGTACATCAATGGTGTACTTCCCTTGACTCAGAATCATCTCATCTGGTTTCTGCCAAACTTCTAAGCCAAGGAAGTAATGCATGAGCCCAAGGTCCATCTCAAATTCAGAAGCCAACTCCTTCTTACACTTGAGAATCAGGTGATCTTCTCCAATAAGGATCAAATCATCAACATATAAAACCAAAATCAATGCATCACCATCAATTACCTTAAAGTATAGATTGGAGTCAGCATCATTCTTCAAGAAGCCCAAACTTGATAGGTAATGATCAATCCTTTTGTACCATGCACGAGGAGCCTGCTTAAGACCATACAAGGCCTTCTTCAGCTTGCAAACATGAGACTCCTTTCCATGTACCTCGAACCCATCAGGTTGCTCGATGTAAACTTCTTCCTCTATCACACCATTTAGAAAAGCTGTCTTCACATCCATTTGATGAATCTTCCATCCTCTAGATGCAACAATGGCAATGATGGTTCTGACAGAAGTGTAGAGCAATAGGAGAAAATGTCTCTTCATATTCAACTCCCTCTTTTTGTGAAAAATCTCGAGCCACGAATCTTGCCTTGTATTTCTCAATGCTCCCATCAGCCACATGCTTGATCTTGAAGAGCCATTTTGAAGATACCATAGATTTTCCTTCGGGTCTAGAACAATGTCCCAAACATCACTCCTGGAAATTGATTGTACTCCTCCTGGCTATAGCATATTTCCAAACTTGTCACCTGAAGCTTCCCTCCCACAACAGAAGGCTCAGACTAATAATCTATCCCTATCAAGGCAACATAATTGGACAACTTATGTGGCCTTTTACTCTCAATGTACCTCTAGGATAGCAAAATCCCAAAATTTTGCATAGTGCCTAGCCCATATAGAGGCATCTTTTCTCCCAATACAATGTTAGTAGGACCATTAGTAGGTTCCAAGGGCTCAACTGAATCAACATCTTCCTTCGGTTCGGAAGTCTCCCTCTGAATCTCAGGAGTATGGTCAACTTCCATATCCCGAGGAGGCTCATCATAGTCAATCTCCACATGAGTTCCCTTGGATCTTCTAAATGCAACATCTTCCTGGAATGTGACATCTCTACCGATTTCAATCAATTTCTGACCTGGAACATATATCTTGTAGGCTTTTGATGTCTCACTGTAGCCCACAAATATTCCCTTCTTGCCAGAAGGCTCCAACTTAGTTCTCTTTTCTTTTGGAACATGAACATGGATAGGATATCCAAAGATCCTCAAATGACTAACCTCGGGCTTCTTCCTCAGAAGGCTTCTTCTCTCGAGTCATATTCTCCAAGATCTTGTGAGGACTTCTTATTTTGAACATCATATACTATAGTCCTGAAGCTTCTTCCCATAAGAGTTTGCAGATCCTGGTCATGGATCATGGCCTTCGCTGCTTCCACGATCGTCTTGTTCTTTCTCTCTGCAACACCATTCTGTTGAGGATTATAGGGGACACAAAACTCCCTCTTAATCCCTGCATCAATACAAAAATTCCTAAAGCTGCCAGAGGTGTATTCTCCACCATTATCTGATCTGAGGACTTTGATTCTTTTACCAGAAAGATTCTCTACCAAGGCTTTGAACTCCTTAAACCTTCCTAACACTTCCTCAGACTCTTTAGTTTTCAAAAAATAAATCCAAGTCTTTCTAGAGTGATCATCAATGAAAAGAACATAATACAAGAAACCACTCGAAGAAGGAACAGACATAGGTCCACATAAATCAGAATGAATAATGTCTAAAATACACTTAGATTTATTTTCTCTACTGAGGAAAGGGCTTTTGAATTCTTACCCATAGCGCATCCCTTGCAAATTCCTTCATGCTCCTGATTGAACTTGGGAAGTCTCGTGACCATCTTTTCCATGATAGGTAGTGCTCGAAAGTGGAGGTGTGCCAATCTTCGATGCCATAGATCACATAGGCTTGAAGAATCATGAACTAGTGCTTGTAGAGGATGCGTACATAGCCTATAGAGGCTTTCATGTCTAACACCAATTACTTGAGCTTCGTTGAAATTGGAATTCCCCATCCACACAAGAACTTTGCCTTTGGAGAAGGCAACTTGATATCCTTCATCTTCTAGGGCTGAAATAGAAATAAGATTGCGCTTGATTCCTGGGACATACAAAACATCTCTCAACTAAAGTGTAATGCCGAAATCCAAATGAAGAGTAGAGGTCCCAATTCCTTTTACAGAATAGCCAACATCATCTCCAATAATAACTTGTTCGGAAAACTCTTTCTCCACCAAACTTGATAAGTGCTCCTTAAATCCAGTGATGTGACGAGAAGCACCACTGTCGATCAGCCAAGTACTGGTATCCGTAGGTACATTGCTTGATAGAGCTGAATAGAACAAGTATTCACATGAATCCTTCTATGGAGAGGCATCATCAACATCTGCAACTGTGGCTTGTTGCTTAGGTCTAGTTGGACAATGCTTAGCAAAGTGCCCAAACTTGTCACACCTAAAGCATTGAATCTTGACATGCCCTTCTTCTTAGAGGGAGGTGCATCATCATTTCCTTGTCTTGATTCCTCTTGAAGAATCCTTTCCTTCCATCTTTTCCTTTCTTCTTTGAAGCATGGGAGGCGAGAACATGAATGTCTTCATTCTTTGAACTTTGACCAACGCCTCTTGCCAACAACCTTGATTCCTCTTGAATGCACTGATTCTAGGCAATCAAACTTAGGAAATTTTGATCTTCAGACTCCATTCCTTGGAATGGTGGGATTCCCTAGACAAAGTGTAGACCATTGAGGAGCTGCTTGAGCATAGTCAAGTCTTTATCATCAACCATATGCCCTGTATTGTCGAGAGTTGATCTCAAATCTGAAATCCCTAAGTGAAGTATGCAATCACTGATTCTCCTTTTGCCATCTTCACATGGTGTAGTTGTTGCTTCAGTGCAAGTGCTCGGCTGGTATTGTTGATTTCGTACATTTCTTCCAATGTTTTGAACATGTCTCTTGGTGTTTTCAACTTAGAGACGATAGGAACAATATGATCCTTAATGGAATCAACTAATATCTTCATTGCCTTAATATCTTTCTTCACCCACTACAACTTCTCTTCTTCCTCCTTAGGTTCAGGAACACTAGACTCCACAAACTCACCCAAGTCATTTTCACGCAAGGTAAGCATGATCCTAAATCTCCGTGATGTGAAGTTTGATGCTCCCTCGAGTCTATCCTCAATTTTCAAACCGTTCACCATCTTGACTGATGTAGAAAATGGACAAAGAAATATGAAGGAGAGAATAGAGTATTGCTGTTTAGGAACAAATCTGATCACGATCCTCTCAAACCCGCTCTGATACCATGTAAATTTTATGATCAGATTTAAGTGCACAGAAAATTAATTCAAAATCAGACACAATAACACAGCAGATACCCTGGGAAAACCCTCCTCTCGAGGGAGAAAAACCCAACACTAATATATCTCTTATATATTAATTCTTGAAGAGAAACACTTGTACAAATGAGAGAGGCTAGAATAATGCATCAACATATGATACTAACACAAATTCCCATTACATATAATCAGCTAACACATAAATGAATACTTCATCAAGGCTCCACTTCACATGATGAACTTCACTGCTCTTTGTAATGAATTCACACTTGAGACAAAAACAATGATCAAATGAATCAATGCAGGATGGAACTCCAATGAATATAAATACATAAGTGGATAAGAGACGTGCCTCTTCAATAACCTCCAAGTCAGCCTCCAAGAAAAGTCTAGAGAAATATCGCATCCAAGAAGAAATAGGTCGACACACATAAGAACTCGTGCCATTAAGATAAAGCACACCTCTTCACAATGAATAAAATAAAATATCCCTATATATAATATTGACTAATAATTAACTATTTATTGGTAGAAGATTAATTTATTATATCTATAAAAAATCAAATGTAAGTTTTGTATGTGTTAAAAAAAAACTATTTAGATAGATATATTTAAGTTATGTGTTTTCTTAAATTATCAATCATAAAATTAATCAATTGAAATACTTTATATTTATTAAAATTCCAAAATTTATAACCACTACTTTATATACGTATGTATGTTTGTTATAAGCTCAAGATTAGTTATTAATTAGATGAGATGAATTTATTATATATAATAAAAATATAAAATAGAATAAAATATCTCTAAAGAATACAGTTAAAAAAATAATAAAAAATTAAATAGTTTAAAAAAAAATTAAAATAAATTCAAACATTTAATTTTCATAATTCTTTCTTATATTTGTATTCAACTATTTTGACACTTGCAGACTGGGTTATTAGTTCCTAGGAATTATAGGCACAGATCTTAACTAGTTATTAATAATTCTCTTTTTAACCAATGAAAGCTCAAGCATTTTTTCTATTTGATTTTTTTTATCTATTATCATTGTATACATGTCAATTATATAACAAACATATTTCAAAATTATTTACTTGTTTATTAAAGTTATTCTTTGGTGTCTTAGACATCTTTTACATTAAATGCATGTACCTATCTTACATGATTAAAATCAAAATTTATACCCATGTTTTTATATAGTAAAAAAATAGTTTACTCTTAAGTGAATAAATAGTTCTATATGTTGTTCTCCCATTTATTCACTTTTCTATACATAGATATTAATATTTAATATTTAAATACATTTATCTAACTTATGCCACCTTTAAAATGATATCTTTGCATCTAATAAATCTATAATAAATATAAATTTGATACACAATTTATTTCATTTATGAAAGTAAAAATAAAATTTATAAGTTGGTAGCTAATATGGTTTTAGAAATAAAATTTATAGGTATACTAGTCTATAAATATTAATAACTAATTTTCATTAAATACATCTACCTATCTTACGTTATTAAAAGAAAAATTTATATCCATATTTTTATAAAGTAAAAAAATAGTTTACTATTAAGTGAATAAATAACTATATGCTATTTTCCCATTTATTGACTTGTCTATACATAGATGCTAATATTTAATATTTATTTCATTTATAAAAGTAGAAATAATGACCTAATTAATACAAGCACCTCCAAATTGATATATTGATGTATTTTAGATAGATATATACTAAATATAAAATAAATAAACAATTTATCTTCATTTAAAAATAAATAAGTAGTATAATCTATTTATGTCTTTTTAGATAGATATTTAAGATATGTAAGATATCTATATAAAATTTAAAGTAAATAAATAATTTGTTTTTATTTAAAATAATAAAATACAAATAAAATGTATGATCTATTTTTTTTACTATATTTATTGCTTCCATACTTTAACATAGATTTATCTAAGATATCTATATATTACTAAATACTTTTCTTTAGAAAAAATGTACTTTAACATTGCAAAAGATAAATATTTAATTTACTTTAGAAGTAATAGAATATTCTTTACCATGTTGAATATTGTAACAATTTTAAAACTATTCAAAACATTTACACCCACTATCCCAAAATGTACTTTAAGAAAAAAAAATAGCAAACATTCCATACATATCCCTATATTATACAAAATAGATATCAAATGCAAGGAAAAGACTCAACAATCTGATGTTGTAGCAAACTCTTTACCCTTGGAGAAAGTAATCAACACCTAAACACTCTCCAAGCCTTTATATATAAGATTATTCACCCTAGCATTTTATTCATAGAATTTTGGCTCTAGGAAAACTACCAAGTGGTATTCAAAACCATTGATGGGTGAAAGCACAAACCTATGTCACACTTTCAGCCAACAAAAGTAATCTGACAAGATTACTTTCGGCCAACTACCTTTCAGTCGATACTGTTTCGGCCGAATCCACGGGGCAGCCACATGGCGCCTACATGGCTAAAACTTTTCGGGCGAATTACTTTCGGCCAAAATATTATCGGCCGAAAAGGTGTCAGCATGGCGCCCATTTGGATGAGCCCGTTTGGTCGAGTGTATTTCGGTCGAAACCTTATCAGCCGTAAGGGAGTTGACTGAAAATATGGAAATAAAAAAAAATAAAATGAGGCCCACTATTTGGAACACTCAAGCAAAAGGATTGAGGGCGAGAGGTTGTCAGCCGAGGTCATCAGCAACAGTGATTATATTTTGCCAGGTTCCATTCGGGGCCATTCATTGGATTGTTTGATTCGCCTTTTCTCATTTGTGTCTTGTTTGAGAGATTTGTTGGCCGTATTCTTAGTTAGGGTTTGACTTGAAATACAAAAATGAATTTTTCTGATGGATATTGGCCGAAAGGTATTAAATGTTGTGATGTTTGTGATAAAGTTGAATGAAATATATAACATTGGGCATTAGCAGATTTGTAATCCTTGTAATGGCTTGGTCGTGAGGACTCATTACCTTTTCAAGATTCTGAGTCATTTTGTGTTAACTTTTCACTGAAGATCTGTTCAAAATGTGTGTTTACTCCTCCAAATTTGAAGAGTTCAAACTTTTAGGTTCTCTTGCCTATAAAACAAGAGAAACAAATAAGAACAAAGAAGAAAAGGTTACTCACAAAGAGAAAATAAAGATTTCTATTCCTAAAAATAGAGAAATTTTCTGAGAGCTCAAAACCCTAAGAATCTTGAACACATACGTTAAGTTTAGAAACTTTCAGTAATATGCATAATTGTGATATAAGATTAAAATTTGTATAGAGGATTGCTTCTGCTAGGGCATAACCAAAAGAACATTTCTACCAGAGTGATTGTTGAACAATAAGTAGACCACTGATAATGATTGTTTATTTGTCATCAACAACTTGAATCAACGAATCACAGTCAATTATTTGTGACTCATAACCATCTACACATTGCAAAAAATTAACAAATCTATATCATCTTTGAAAACTTGCCAATTGGAAACATTGTCTGGTATTGATGGCCTAATTTTTATTTCTACTTCAGACACATCTACAAGTGTCTCATCAAATTGTTTTAAGGCCACATTGGCAAGAAAATATGCCATCATGTTGTTACTCCTCTCAACCCAATTAATTGAAAAAGTATCAAAAAATTCTATAACATCCCAAACAACATTTCTATACTATATCAACTTTGCATTTTTTGATGAGTATTTAGACCTTACCTGAGATACAATTAGCGTAGAGTCTCCAATTGCTTGTAGCACTTTGATTCAATGTTTCTCAGCAATATTAAGGCCTAAAAGCAAAGCTTCATACTCTACAATATTATTAGTACACTCAAAACTCAACAAGAAAGAAAACTTGAATGTCTTGTTGCTAGGAGATATGAATAGAACTCCTGCACCTGATCCTTCTTTAAAGCATGCTCCATCAAAATACATTTTCCATAAGCCCTGTTGATCAGATTGAAACTCAAGGTTAATTGCATCAGTATTTTTTAGTAGGACTTATGGTTGAACCTGATTTGGAAGTTCCATTAACCTCTGAAGATACTCATCTCGTTTTTGTGGATCTGATTCAACTTGAATCATCTTCCCTACCTGCAAAAAGTAATGTTGTATAGAGGTTAGTCTAATATGCTTTTATAGAAGAAAAGAAAAGATGTTATATTTAACTCATTATAAGTCAAATTTAGTTGCCAACATCCATAGTCATACAGATTCATAAAATGTATGTATTCAAGATCAGCAATTGTTGTTGCAATGCCCTTCCATATATTGTTTATGAGGTTCAAATAGGTCCTGTAGAAGAAAAAGCTATGCACAGTTCTTCTTCCTTGGAATTTTATAGAATTTTTTCTTGCAACCACTATCTCACATATTTTCTCATTCCTCTCTATACATTAGGTTACCCAATCACTAGATAAAAATAAAAAAGCTTTTCATTTTTTTATCATAATTTGTAATTGCTTATTCCTCTCCTTGCTTTGCATTTTTTATCATAATCTGTAATTGCTTATTCTCATTTTTTCTCATTCCTCTCTATACATTAGGTTACCCAATCACTAGATAAAAATCAGAAAAAGATTTGCATTGTTGTAATGAGAATAATGGAAGCAATCCTAAGTCCTGTCTTGCTGTAATGTATACAAGTGTTGGGTAACTGGTTTGTGTTTGATTGATTATATTCCCTTAAATAGCCTAGGCTATCTCTAATGAAAACATACACATATATATGCATGTACATGTACATGTATGTATACACACATACACATACATATATAATACATGTACATACATACACACATTTTCTAAGAGTTGATCTAGAAGAGAAATCCTCTCCTTGTGATGAAACATGACAGCCATTTACTTGGTATTTGCAAATACTTCTAGTTTCCAAATCTTAAGGAAGAATAAAGTAGACAACTATTCATTAGGTGAGCAGAAGAGAAAAACCTCACTATGCATAGGGATGAGTCCAAACATGAAATACTAGAGTCCATGACCATAAATTTGTTTTCCCAAACCTACAAACTCACCCCTTGACAAAGCATAAATCTATTGTAGACTCCAAGGTACTTCATAGATAGAGGCATTAATTTATGAGCTACACAAGTCTTACTCCAAAATCTTCTTCATTACCATTCATTCTTTGGCCATAGAGCTAAGTAACCTGATTGTCACATTTATATTTTCTAGAACACTTGTACATTTATCATATTACTACTACATTTATAAAATTAGTTAAATTAGGTAACTGGTTTGTGCTTGATTGATTATATTCCTTTAAATAGCCTAGGCTATCTCTAATGAAAACCTATTTTCCTTCATGTTTTTATGAACTTGATTGATCCTACTTGACTTGGTTTAATTTTAGGGTTTCTTCTTCCTATTAGGGTTTTTTAAATCTACCCTTTTTTATGTTTAATATTCAAATTTGGAAATCTTTAAATATTATCTTGATTCGTTACTTTGTCCTTTTATATTGGGGTTTTTGAGATTTGTTGTGAAATCTCTTTATACACCTTAACTAACCTTAGCCAGTCCACTAGTGTTTCATTTTCAAATCTCATGTCACTAGTATTTCTAATTTTTCCAATTTGAAAGTATATTTTTAATCTTTATTTTGATGTATTTTGGTTGTACCACAAGTCAATTAGGATCCTAATCTTCCACCCAGGAGTGGTTTTCTAAACCTTAGCATGACCCAGACCAATGAGAATGATTTATATTCTTATGTGTATGTATGTATGTGTGTATGTATGTATGTATGTATGTAAATTATATATACATATGTGTACATGTGTGTATGTATGTATGTATATGCATATATATATGTACATGTACATGTATGTATATGTGTACATGCACATATATGTGTATGTGCATATGCATGTACATGTATTATATATACATATGTGTACATGTGTGTATGTGTGTATGTATGTATGTATGTATTATATATACATATGTGTACATGTGTGTATGTATGTATGTAAATGCATATATATATATGTATGTACATGTATGTATATGTATACACATATATGCTGCGTATGTCGCATTATGCATGTGCAATGTGTGCTCTCTCACATATGTGTACATGTGTGTATACATATGTATATATGCAATAACTATATATATGTATGCACATGTATGCATGTACATGCATATATGTGTATGTGTGTATGTGTGTATGTAATGTATCTTATGTGTTATTTTTGTGTGATGTATGTATGTATGTATGTATGCATATATATATGTACATGTATGTATGTACATATAGATATATATGTATGTGTGTAATGTATGCATGTATATACATATATACATAACATGTACAATACACATATATGTACAGATGTATGTATGTATATGCATATATATATGTATGTGTGTGTGTATGTATGTATGCATGTATGTACATGTATTATATATACATATCTTGTTACAATATTGATGTCTTATTAAATGTATATGCATATATATGTATGTGCTGTATGTATGTACATGCACATATATGTGTATGTGTGTATGTGTGTATGTATGTATGTATGTGTGTATGTGTGTATATACATGTATGTATGTATATACATATATATATATATGTATGTGTGTGCTGTATGTAAGCATGTATGTACATGTATTATATATACATATGTGTACATGTGTGTATGTATGCATGTATATGCATATATATTTATTATGTACATACATATATATGTGTATGTGTTTTCATATATTATATATATATGTGTGTGTGTGTGTGTGGTATGCATATTTACATGTATATGCTATATACATATATTATTTTATGTATGTGTATGTATATGCATATATATGTTATGTACATGTATGTATGTACAGCCATGTGTATATAGCATATATATGTCCTGTGCCACTCTTCCCCCCCTTCCTCCTCCTTCTACTCCCATACCACACTCTTTCTCTCTATATATACATGTCATACACACATATATATATATACATGTATATATACATGTGTACACACATGCACTCCCACATACATACATGTGTACATATATACACATGTAGATATGTTTATATTTTATTCCTAAGGAATTTATTTCAAAGAATTTTAACTTTATTACTTTAATATGTTTTAAGTTAGATCAAAAATTAAGGAAATGTTAACCTTTTTATAATTTAGTGTTTGATTTAAAAAATAATTGATTACAAAGAAAGGCTAGATCATATGTGACCAATTGTAATGAAGAGTATTTTTTTATTTTGATCAAAATTTTAGTATAGAGTGGTTGAAAGGATAATTTTTTTTTTTTTCCATATTTACTCTTGGTTGAATATTACATGCATCTATGATTTAATAGGTTCACATAGCTCGATAGATATAAAGTTTGAACTAGATCTCATTAGATACATTTAAATTCAAAAATGTTTCTAGTTTTGAAACTTGAAAATTTTACCTTTAATTTAAATATATATATTTTTTAGTTTTGAAAAAATTTCAATTTAAATTTGTTTAGTTCATTATGTAATTTTGTTTTAATGATGTGCAAATTTCTATCTATTTATATATATCATGGCCAATGAGGGATCTCATCATTCCCCTCGTTCTGAGTGAGAAGCTCAAACTAGATCAAATATATTTCAGGATAGTATTGCTAGATTGGACAATGCTCTAAAATGTTTAGAGCAAACAATTCACAACTCCCCCAATTTGGCTAATCGAGATAGATTAGTCACTATTAGACAAGAGATTATTAAGATGATTGAGAAAATTCGATCATACAATCCTTATGATGAAATTAGCATTGAAGAGTTTTATTTTTCTCTTGCCAGGAGTGTTACTGGTACAGTGAAACATAAAGAAGTTGCCGAATTAGTTTCAGGTGAAAATGTGTTATCCATGTTCCCATTTTATAGAGGAAAAAATAAAATTAGAGGATATGTGGTTACGAGGTGTGAAGATCCTCTTGTTGCGCCATTCATATACCCTAGATGGTTGGCAGCACATCATAGATGGCCTCACAATGACGAGCTGCCATTATATTTTGTCAAACAGTTATATGCAGAATTTCATTTACATATAGAGGTGGACTACACATCTTATCCTGAGCATGCTGGCCAAGGTAAAGGCCGTTTTTCTGACAAACCACAGTTTAGACCTTCAAATTTTCCACCCCTTGTGGACAAGAGGGAATTAGTTGGCCCAAACCTTTTGGTTTTACCAAAACGTTTGGAATTGGCAGCAGCAAGGGAGGCAGCAACAGGGTCCACTCATAGTTAGATTTTTGAAAACATTGCCTCTATTACGACGCAGATTGATCAGATTTCATTTGATCAAGTTGGTAGATATTTATTACGCCCATGAATCAACCTTCCTCCCACTGAGGCTACATCTGCATCATATGATCCATTTATTAGTGCCGATCTACCTACTCTTGCAGATGTCGAGCATATGACCCACACAACTCTGCGTAATACTTGTAGACTCTCAATTTTGGATTTACTAGCAGCATATCAGGTTATCAGTGAGGACCATGGGATTGCTCTTGATAGGGTACCAGACTTTATTAGACAATGATATCCTCATACACATATGAGCCACAGGGTGGCAAATGCAGCTCAGGATATTCCACACCAGCCTACAGAATCCCATGCACATAATGTTTCTGTTGATCCTTTAGCTTGTCCAGGTAGTCGTCAGGATGTTACAAGTCACGTTGAGGCTACTACGACACCTGATCCTGTCCATGGGACATATAGTGGACTTCTTTTTGCTACTAATACTGTACATGCTATAGAGCCCCCTACGATGTTTTTACATTCTCGTGATCTTAGTGACATTGGTAGAGCCATCAAGCAGGCACAACAGGTACTTTCAATTTATAATTTAAAACATGTATATATTTTTAAAATTGTGTTCTAAAAAATTATGTAATGCATTTTACAAACTTCTAGGGGTTTAACTCCTGATTGAAATTGTGTACTTGAAAATTTTAAGCAGTATGGTGATTTCTCAGACTTTGGAAATTTGGAGCATGATGGCGATCCCATGCAGTATGCAGATGAGGTACATTTAAATTTAATTTTAAAAAACTAATTACTTGATGTTTAAGTTTGAACACATTGAACTCAAGTACATTGTAAAATTTTTAGATAATTTTACATATATATATATATATGTACTTGAACACATGCAGGGGTTGGGACGAAGCTCATGACACAGATCGGGAGATATTGGATAGGGACATGGATCCACACATCTTGGATCAACAGAGCAATCGGTACATGGATCGAGGGAGAGGTCGAGGGAGAGATCGAGCCATAGATCTGATGATTCTATTCATACCAGACATCCCTCTCTTTGAGATTTGTTTTATAGTATTACATGTTTGAGATCATTTTATTACATGTTGGAGACACTTTTTATGATTTATGTATTGAACATTTGGATGTGTTACATACTTATGTTTGATGAATACTTATGCATTGAATCTAGGTTTGTTATATACGTGCATTATTATGGTTTGATGAACTCACTTACATTACATCTATAAATACATCGTGCATTAATTTAGTTTATGGTTTTATTTATTTAGCAAGGAACAAGTACCTTTATTTAAATTTAAATGGTAACTTGTTCAAATGCACTTGTTGTACATATAGATAACTTTACATTGTGAAATCAAAATGTTGGACTCCACTATCTAATGGTTGCTATTTGTAAATTTAAAAAGATGGACATGTACATGTAATTAATTTAAATAAATAGTTCAAATGAATTTGTCTTTAATAAATAGGTCAAGAAATAGAAAAAATTGAATGCAAATATGCTTGAGATTAATGCTATATATTTTAAAGTAGAACATAAAAGTAGACAATTCTATATATAAATTAAAAATTGATCAATCCATATTTAATTGTACTGGAAAGATGGACCAAATTACATACATAGTTTCAAGCTATACATGGTAAACAAAGCTAAATTGATGCCAAAATGTAGCTATCTCAAGCACCCCAAAATGCACCTTAAGGTGAACAAGAAAGGCCAAACCAAGAGAACCTGGATACAATCTAACATTAACAAAATGAATAAATAATTTAGTTCTATACTTAAAAGATAGGAGCTAATTTTCTTAAGCAAATTTGGATTTTAAAGATGAAATCAAATTATAAGGTCAAGTTAAATACATGTCTCTTATGAAATATTTCATCTATCCTCATAAATACTGTTTATAATAACCTATATACATGATTAAATTTATGCATATTAAGAAAAAATCAACTCAAATATAAAGAAAAATGAAAATTACATTAATATCCCTCTTAAATGCAAATTAAATGGGTGAAAAGATAGGTCTAGATAAATGAATCCTAATAAGGTACCCATATACATGGAAACATCTCTAAAGAGAAGAACCCTCCAAAAATAAGATAGAGAAGAGCCCCCAAGTAGAGAGAAAATATGGAATAGAATCCTCAACCTCCTAAGATGTAGCCTTTTGTACCTCCAACAAATATCACAAACAAAGAAACTTTTTTTAAAGGTATGGTGAAAATATTGGCTACTTAGTGGTAAGGAAATAGTAAACATCAAGGAGCTATCCAAGATTAGGATCATAAATTTAGTGCATGTGGACCTCAATGTGTTTATTTTGTGAATGATGGCTAGGTTCTTAGAAATGAAGATAACACTTGTTCAAATGCACTTGTTGTACATATATGTAATGCCCAAAACTTTCTCTTGGACAAAATGCAACCAATTTTTTTTTTTAACAACCACACATGGGTTAATTTAATTAACCTTCTAATGTTAATGTTTTGACCATGCTATAACTATTGCCACCTTGGGAAGCACCTAGACCTTCTAAAGACTTGGCCTTTATTTAATGCCACCTGTAGAATTGTTTTGAGTAAGGACCCAAATGGATATAAGTATTGGACATAAAATTCCCATTCAATGCAATTATCAAGGATATGCTCAAGTATATATATTACGAGCTACAATATTAAATCTATTATAGATAAAGATGATTACCTCGATATTATCATAGGTTCATATTCATGCCAACATTAATACTAATGCCTAAACCAACATAAATTGCCATCCACTTTTAATAAAGGTTAGACTAAAGTGGGTAATATTGAAACCATTTATCCAAATAATATATTCATCTTATTATAACTAATATGTTAATATTACGATTAAGATCCAAATCAATGATTCCTTTAGAACCTTAGATTTTCATTAATGTTATTATTTAAGGACATTATTATTAATAGTCCATAGTGATACTATGGATCTTAATTAATATTAGTATCTTCATAGTTTTAAATCTGTACTTATATTATTGACAATATTACACTTAATTTCATTGTTACTCTCGATAAAGAGAGATATGAAAATTATTTTCAAGACTTAAGAAAAGTGCTCACTAACAATATCCTTGCATGAGCAATACTATATCTACCCGTTGTAACCATTGATAAAATTATTATTAATAATCCATTTTAAGACTATATCAATATCAAAGCTCTCCTATTTCCATACAATAATAATTTAACATTTAAATATGAATAAATATAAATATAAACACTTCATTATTATTATTATTATAATTAAATAACTTCATATATAATCTAGATTTCTTACAGTATTCATTTGCTTATTCTATTCCTTTAAACAAAAAAAAAACATAATTGAACTTCACTTTTTATCTCATAGATATAAAATATAAACAAGAAAATCTTAATCTATATTCCTTAACTAGAAAAAGAAAAGAGTTTTTTTTATAAAGAGAAAGAAATAGCTCATATATGTGATCTATGTAATTAAAGAGAGTTAAGTCTCCCTTCTTTAGGATTTATTTATTTATACGTAATGTTTAGAAACTTAACTTTTTAACCACAGTTTCACGTAGGAGTGTGAGGATAGAAAGCATTATAAGGAGGACGTCAATTATGAATGGGAAAATTTTTTATTTTTTATTTTTAGATGGCGCAGTTCACCTTTAATTAACTTTTATTTTTATTTTGTGATCATAATAATCATATTTTCCCTAACTATTATATACTCTTTCATTTCAGAGCGGCTCAAACCTGCTAATATTTACCAGTGATAAATGAGGTAGTTATCTTAACTGCTCATGAGATTGATAAGGACTCACATATATGCTTGGGGCAGCTCATGGCATTTACCAAATCACCACAGAATGTCGTCCGTGTCAGAAATTAAACAGCTGAGAAGTTAGCTAATAAGATTTTGCTTAAATTATCTTTTCATTACGCCCTTCAAGGTGGTGGTCACCTACTCAGTTCTGACAGTGACCTGTTTCATAGGTGGAAGAAAGAGTGGCATATGGAAGGCCGTGCACATTTGAATGGATTTTGAGTAGCGCCCAGAACACAAGACTACTTTTGTTACCTTAATTTATTCTCCTTGTTTCCCACGCAGACTTCCATAGGAAAAGTCTCTGAGTGGTAAGGGATAACAAAGAAGAAAACAAAAATTATAATCCTATTGAAAATGGTTGGTGACTCAACTTGAAGTACTGGAATTTCCGTATTCACAGTATAGTATTATTTTACAGTAAATGGATTTGGACTGGTAAAATCTTGGTGAATACTGGCAGCAACATTTACCATTTAGACAGAGGTTGCTAAAACAAGAATTATAGAAATTAATGATTCTGGACGAGACAGACCAACAATTAAATTGCATTAGATTTCATGTATCTTGTACGACTGCCTTCATAAGCCAACCCACCAATAGTTGGCAGTCTTCATACTAACTCCACTCCTCACGCTACCCCAGCCAATACAATCTACTACAATCGAAACTGGGCATAAAGCTGGTGTTCCTGCAACTGATACTATTGATGGTTAGTGTATTTGAGAGGTAAGGGATAGCTGACAAAAACTTTCACGTTGTTGTCCTAGATGAGTCTAGGGCCTACAATGCTAGGCGCAAAGCTAGCACCTGTTGCTGCATCACTTCAATTTCATGACATCCCTCAGAACAGTGGTTTGGAACCAGTGAACTTCTGATCTTTGATGTTGATACCAATGCTAAAACTCCCACTAGTTCCAAGCCTTGCAAGCAAGGATCTCTGATTTACGCACTACACCATTCTGATTGCAACGACAACATCAGATTAGCTTAGGCGTACAGAGTTGCCACTATTTACAATGAGCTTGGTTTGATATAAGTATGGTCCATTTCATTTTTATTTTTATTTTCTACTAAAAACACTTGCTTATTCTCTTACTCATATTTACAGAAATGGTCGGGTTGTTTGAGGTGATACCACCCGAGGTTGACCATAACATGCTCTTCCTCGACTTGGCTAACTTTTGCATCTCAAGAAATATGGTTTAAACTGCCCCTGAAGCTCGACAGAAGGTATGGGAAAAATGCCCAAGCCTAAGATCTTCTAGAGTCAATAGTTTTTTTTGGTTTCTTTATTGCTCTAGTACTCTCAACCTACCTGTAGAATAGATATGATTATTATTTATTTAGTTTTATTATTAATTTTTCTTGCAGATAGTCTCAAGAGTTTCAAGAAGTAAAAACATTACTCAGATTATTCAGATGTGGCATTGAAGCCTATAGAATATTGCCTTCAGCTTTTCAACTTTCTAGTTACCTGCGCATCTTTTACTTGGATAAGAGTGACCACACCTGTGTATAACCACCAGACATAAACTTCATAGTTTCTTGATGGCTTATGTAACATATATATATCCTTTAACTCTAGAGTAACGAATAAACAATCGTTGCTAACCGAATGCTTATTATCTAGCTCGCTACATTTCAAGCGTATTTTATTTTATAGAGCTCTTCCATCAACAGTTTGTTCTTTCTTTTAATTCTGCATGCCACAAGAAGGGATCTGGACATTTATTTAACAAGGTTATATTTAAATGTCTTTAACTTATACAACAATTTAAATCAAAACTGCATGCACTCGCTTTAATCTAGATACAATAAGAACATCGCACAAATATCTCATATAAACTTAGTCCTTTCCTAGCACAGTTTAACTCAGAAGTTTATTTAATTCCAAAGTATATGTTTTTAAGCTAGTGTAAGCTTATACAAATTCAAAATAACAGTTCATAACTCCTGTGGTAGGTATAAGATAGATACAACTATTTCATTTCATCAAAATAAATGGAAACATCATAACTTGGAAGAAATGCATGTGGTATGGAATCTTTTTGCACTTGAGTAACATACATGGTATTATTTTTTTAAACAGAATGATGGTTCTCCTTACAAATACAACTATGCAAGTTTGAACACAACTAACATGAACTTTAGGAACATCATGACATTGATATTATTTCCAAACACATTCTTCACTCCACAACAGTCAGGTTGCACCTTAAATCTGTGAGCCCTTCCAACAGTATCACCTACACAAGAAACACACTCAAGAAACAACTTTCTTTATGGCCATTGGTGTGCTCACCTCCCAACCATAGGCTTGTTCACAAACCACCCCCGAGCTAGGAGGAAACCGAGGGAACCGGGTACAAATAAAGCCAAGAAAAACAATATTTACACACAAGATACATAAAAGATTATTTTCACACCCACCCTAAGGGATTTTCACATAACTCTAGGATTCCATCAAGAATCCAAAGAGGGGATGAGGGTGGACTACGCACTCCATATGGGGACTCATAGTAATAACAACAAGAATAATTCATATCATACTCCCATCATTTCACATACAACCCTTCCTTAATCTCTTCTCTTTCTCCAAAACCCATATCACCAATACCATTTTCACAATTTCACATGGGTACTCATACCCTTTTTGAGCCTCTCCTCTTAAGGAGGAATTAAACTTTCCCCATGGAGGTTCCTACTCCATACCATCCCCAACAAGGGATGCTCTTCCCAACTTGGGTGAGCCTATCCCTACACAACCCTTTCTTCCCATAACACATAATACATCAAAAACACAAGAAGATATGCTTCAAGAGAAGTTTGAAATAAACATACAAAGCAAACACAATAGATAAAGTTTCAAGCACCTCTTTTCACCTACACATATAATATTTCAAATACAAACATGAAGAAGAAGAACCAAAAGTGGTGAATCTACCTTAAAACCAAGCTCAAGGAAGGATGGACTGAGGATCCACACAACTCCTCTTTTTCCAAGCTTTTTCTTCAAACTTCTCACTCCCCCAAAATTCAACCAAAATCAAGAACGCAAAAAGGATCCCCTAACCCTTGTTTTGAGTTTGCTTTATAGAAACTCAAGTATGAACTCCTTTGAATAGGGAGTTGACATTTGTCAACCTCCCATTCACTCTCTCAGGCACACTCACCCATGTGTTCTCACACATGTGTGAGGATTAGGGAGACTTCCAAGACAACATGGAGCAGTGGGATTGGAAAGGGACTAGTCCCCATCTCACTTCCCAAACCTTATTTTCGCCAAACACCTTTAAGGCCTCAAAAAGAGTGCCCAATCTTGAGATTGACCCATGATTTTGAGCTAAAAAGGTACCTAACCCATAGATACCTGCCCTAGGGACCTTAAACCCATAAAAACACTTAAAAAATATCACTTTTCAATCCCCAAAAAGTGCCTAAAAGTTCAAATCCGACTTTGTCCACTTGGATAGACAACTCACCTCCTGGATGGACTGACGTGGCAATAAAAACCAAATTAAAAACATTCACAAATACAATCTATAATTACATGATGGAACTATAGTCCCTTCATATGGACTTTAGATCGGTTTCACTGGTTAATTCACATAGGGTTCCCAAGAGTTGCCTCCAATTTCCATTGGCCATGGAAAATGTACCTGCACACTCAATACACATGTTAATACATCCAAGTAAATCATATTCATATAAAAATCAAACCATTGCATTTACACAAGATTCATAATTCTCATAGCATAACCTGGATCTAATAACATAATTGAAAAATCTTTAGCCACCTATCTTATCCTCTTTTTATAACCATAACTTTCATACTCATCCAATTGGAGCATGATTGGTTCCCACCATTGGTTTCATTCATTCATCAATAAGTTTCTAGATTCAAAATAAACAACTCAATAACTAGCATAAAATTTGATCAATCATCATATGAACTTAAACATTTAAAGATCTCATCATCATTCTTATCAATAAGCATAGATAATAACCAAACTCAAAATACTCCAAGTTCTAGATGTAGCATAGTCATAATCAAATCATCACAAGAACACAAATGTCTAAATCTCCTATCATCAATGGTATCATCAAGCGTAATCAATAGTTAAACTTAAAATAGTCTACACACTGGATGTAACATAGAGGTGGGCCTCACAATATAGATAACTTTACATTGTGAAATCAAAATGTTGGACTCCACTATCTAATGGTTGCTATTTGTAAATTTAAAAAGATGGACATGTACATGTAATTAATTTAAATAAATAGTTCAAATGAATTTGTCTTTAATAAATAGGTCAAGAAATAGAAAAAATTGAATTCAAATATGCTTGAGATTAATGCTATATATTTTAAAGTAGAACATAAAAGTAGACAATTGGAAATAGATGATAGTTAGATTGAATTATTTAAAGCTCTAAATGTTCATTTTTAAAGTCAGGAAAAGTTAAATACATTTAAATTGTGCATATATCATGCTATACATGAACCTAATTTCTAATTCCATAAAATCTTATACACATGTTCATTTGAATGTGCATGCAAATAATTCTTGAACTAGATGATGAGCTATACTTGTGTCAAGTTGAATGTAAATGAAATCATATATATATATATATTTGAAAGTGTTCACTTAAGAATGAACCATATAATTCAAATAAAGCATGCAAGCTATAAGTGGAGTTGAATGTAAATGAAATCGAATTTCTAGTCTTGAAAGTTTAAGAATTCCATGTGGAACATTTATATATATGTAATTAGAAATTGATATATATATATTTAAATCTTGAAAGACATGCACATTTAGTATTAAATTAAAAATTGATGACAATTCTATATAAATTAAAAATTGATCAAGTAGATCTAGATCTTCCTAGATGACAATTCTATATATATAAATTAAAAATTGATCAATCCATATTTAATTGTACTGGAAAGATGGACCAAATTACATACATGGTCTCAAGCTATACATGGTAAACAAAGCTAAATTGATGCCAAAATGTAGCTATCTCAAGCACCCCAAACACCATCACTATGATTCACTTCAATGTTCATATATTCCAATGCACCTTAAGGTGAACAAGAAAGGCCAAACCAAGAGAACCTGGAGATGACGAAAGGACAATATGATGTATGGACTAGATTGAGACCAAGTAACCAAATTTTGATGTTCAAGTGATGCTTTTTTATTATTAAGGATGGAGAATGGATGTATGGTTGAGATGGATCTAGATGGATAATTTTTAAATGATTCTAGGATGGGGGATGCTTACCTGATGAAAATAATAAAATTAGGATGTGATGATTAGGATACCTGAAAATCCAAATGATCATTTAAAATTATTGAATGCCGTGCATTAGTAATGTATAAAAAATAAAGAAAACTAGAGACAACATTTATGTCTAGATTCTTCACCACTCAAACACCAAATCAACTAGATAATTTTATATAAGTTTGTGGAGTTGAACATGTTCAAATGAAATGAAAGATTTGAATGTGAACTTAAGAATTCTGTGGAACATAAATAAATTTAAATGCAAAATTGGAACATAGACTAGGTTTTGTACATATTGTTGCACGTATATATATATATATATATATATATATATATATATATATATATATATATATATTCAATCTAGCTCATGTATATAGGTGGAGTTGAACAAATATTTAAATTCAAAGATTTGAAAGTGAAAGTTTAATAATTCCATGTCAAACATAAAAATTTACAATCAAGGAATCTAGAGAGATGATATAAAGGAATTTCTAGAGATTCTCAAGAGTGAACTTAAAAGAATGAACCGTGTCCAACATGTAAAAATGCAATTGGAAATTTAGATGATTTAAAGGAATTTAGGCAAAATGTAAATTAAAACATTTTTAAAGTCACTGGGTTTTGTATCAAGCATATATATGATCTAACATACATGTCACATTCTAAAAAAAAAACCCATTCTAAATCATGTCACATGTCCAATCAATACAAATATATATTATCTAGATTTGGAGTCATAAATGTGTACACATGTATCCAAAAAACAACATAAATCTCCTGGTACATAAAATCTGGATCCTCTCTATCTTTAATTATCTCTAAAATCTTCTCATGATCTTCAATAGGCAACCTCCACTTTTATTTGGCATGCCCTTTTAGGTAAAGTTTCTAAATTTATTTTTGTTGCCAAAAATAAGTGACTGTAATGTAGAACCTTTTGTCCTGGTGATGTAGAGTGAGCAGGGAAGCTCACCAATCTCAGATGGCAGAGGTTCTTTAATGAGTGCTTCTGTCAAACACTCTTATCAACACACCCACAAATCACTATCCTTGTATAAGGAAAAATCCACTCACCAAGAGTCTTTGAATCTCAGACCTTTGAGGGACTTGTAATCATCTCAAACATGCTCTAATAGACCACAAACAAACACCATAGCCATTATTAGCACTTAGGAGACCCCATAAGTTCATTCCTCAACTAGTAGACCTCTTTAAACCCAATTGCTTGTAGCACTGCCTGGTAGGACAGTCCAATTAATTCTCACCCACAAACCTATATCTGATGTAAAATACCATTTTTAGGCAAGTATAATATGCCTCTACAAGGCCACAAAATCTCACTTCTTGACAGTGATTAGAAAAGCAACCATGGACCAATCTATTGATGTCCCCAAGAGGCCTAATTGAGTGCACTTGACTGGTTTTTGGCTACCTAGGCTCACCCCTTCTCCCCAAAGCCTTGATTTAGACTCCTACAGGATAATTACAACCATTTTCAACATTCCTAAGTGCCTTTTCAAGAAAAACCCACACAAAACAAGCAAAACTCACTTTTTGCTTCACCAATTAGGCCTGTCACATGAAGATGCCAGACCTAGTTCAATGCACAAAATTCTCCACACACCTTGCCATTCTCTAGAACCAAGAAAATATGAAAATTTACACAAGTATCTTCCATCCCACCAAGAATCAGCATTTTTACAATGTGGAGATGGAAGGAAGAGCCATTTTTCAACCAAAACCCTTGTTTTGAGGGTTTCAGACCTGCTTCTGCTAAAACGGCTATAATTTTTTCTACACTCAATGAAATCTTGTCAAATCAACGCCAAATGAAAGCTAGTTCTTCCCTCTTTCCAACCATATCAGTATTGTACCCGTACAGTCCTTAAAAAGTCCGTACCACGTGTTTTAGCAGCAATTTTTACACAGATTTTTCCAGAAAATAGCAATTTTTCATTAGAACTTCCAAAAAACGTGTTTCATCCGTCATGCCTCGACCATGAGAGGCTTATTTAAACTTCTAACAACCTTTCCCAATGTTCTCCAACTGAAAATTTGATTAGTTACATGTTAGAACTAATCAAACTTCACTTTAGTCTCTTAATTGCCTAGTTAAGGCAATGCACACTACTTCCTATAAGCCCAATTTAAATGAGGCTTCAAAAGGTGTTAAAGAACACCACAACCACTTGAAATAATCAAGGAAACTCCCCTCAATTACCTGGTTGCATAATGGCATTTTGATTCCTTAATTTGCCAAGGTGCACCAAGCTTACAAAATGAGGATGGAGACCTTGTTATTACATAGAAACTTAACACCAAGACCAAAACTCAACAAAAAGCCTAGAAAACATATTGAAAGGAATTTAAGATGGTCCTTAGGACCTTATTACATCAAATGCAACTTGACATCAAACAAAAAAAATAAAGAAGGCCTCAAAGAGGCATGGAAACCTAAGGTGCCCCTGCACCACCTGGCCTATCAACAAATATAATACCATTTTTATCTATCTTTATTTGTTGATAATATGTGCCTTCAATAACAACTGATCCAATGGGATACTCTTGTCCATCACCATCTATCATCGATTCGACCAATTTTCTTTTTGGTTGTGTACATCTTAGTAGATAGTAATCTACACCTTCCGCATTTTCAGGATCTGCAACTACAACGAAAATATCTCCTGTACACACACCACATATTTACATATTTAAGTAAATTATACATTTAAAAGTTGTTAAAATTTATATTTTACATTTGAAACTTACTTAAACATAGAATATATATATATAAATTTAAATCTTGATTTTAACTAAATTAATCAATTTGGACATACCTATAACAACTAAATCAGATACACGTTCGTAATCAGCTGAATATAGTGGATCATAGACATCAGCATTGTCATCTTCAACAAAAGGAGGCATTGATATTAATTGTTTCATTTCCCATTGCGAAACATACCCATCTCTAATATTCTCACATTGATCAATATTTGCATTGTCCTCAATGCAATCAATACAAAAGCATGATTTTTCTCACATTCATTGCATAAGGCCTACTACTCCCCGTTGTCATGATTTGATGTAGATTTCTAATACCATGAATTGCTTGACAATTATAAGGATTTGATCGATCAATATCTGTTTAAATTCAAACTTGAAAATTCAATTTGAAATCATGTATGTACTTGAACTTCGAAATTCAAATTTTTAACAAATTTTGACTAGACATACATACCTGTAACTTCCCAAAAATACCGTGTGTTGTATGTTGAGTCACGAGCAGAAAAATGACTTTTGCACCATTCAACAATTTCATTTGAATTCTGTATGGCATTACCTACAAGTTACACACAAGTTGGCACAATTTGTCACCTATTACTTTCAAGGAACTTAAAAGAATTTAATTTAGTTAAATTATATATATATATATCTAATCTTTTAAAAAATATGAAGCTAAATTGGACATACCAGCAAGTTCATGTTGACGAAGTGCATGCTTCACACATGCTCCTGCTCCATCGTGCTCACCTTTTCCATGTCCACTCATAAAAATTCCACAAAAAATTTGGTGTTGCGTCTAGCATGTTGACTACTTAACCAAACAAAGGCTTTTGCAGACTTAAATTGTCCTATGAAGTTACAAATAATTAAACACTTGAAAACCAAATTATCTTCAAAAAACAATTTAAGTCTCAAAGTTTTAAAAGTAAATATAAATTAATTAAAAATAATTTAAAAACCAATGTACTTACCAGCACATCCATCAGACCATATCCAGTGTTGTTCTTGATTTATGCCACGTCGTCTTAGGTCTTCAAAAAACATTTTGAAACAATGAGCTACATAGCTTCTATCATGATTCGTATCATCACTGATATAAAAGTGAACCTCTTTGATGATAATTCTATCATCTTTGCTACTTTGTATTCCATTGACCGCTAACTCTGCATGCCTATAGCAAACTTGCACGAAGATTGCAACTTGCTCTGAATGATAATATTGACTTTGAATCTCAGTTTGAGGACTAAATGTATAGTTCTCAGAGAAATCTACAATAGAGAGAATACAACCTGTGGAAAACAATTCTTTGAATAACAAAATTGCTTAGATTGCCATCTTGCACCATGACAATGTTGGATATGTGGATATATGATATTGCGAAATTTACTCATGAATTCATTGTAAGGCAATCAACTCTCTTTGAGAACAATTTTTTTGGCCTCAACTCCTGACTTCGTTAAGTATGTCTCATATTCAAATCTCTTCCAAGTAACTTGCATTTCATTATTGTCAACATGTAAAAGATTCTTCAAATCTCCACAATCATTACATACATTTTTTTAAACACTGAACCTTGAATTCATTCGAATTTTCTGATTTTTCACATAGAAGAGACTTCACAAATTGTGTTGTGCTTCCAGGGATGGCTAAATTTTGATCAATTGTTGCCATAACTTTTCTATATGATTGTAGGTTTAGATCAAATTCAACATGATTTCGACAATAACAAGTTTCACGTACTTTATTTATACGTACAAATGATGGTCGTAGTGTTTCAAACATCCTTTGACAAATCTTCACATTTAAAAATTCTTGTTTAAATGCTTCAAAAAGCTCACTTTGTGTTGTATCTATAAAATGTTTTGGATGAGAAATTTTTGTACCATCATCACCCATTATTTGTATAGTATCCCTTCTATTGGAAGAAACACGAGAGTGGGTGGTCCAATATTCAACTACTTGTTTCTTTACATCTTCTGAAATTCTATCTTTTCGAGGAACCCTACAAATATTTACCCAATTTTTCTCAATTTTTCCATCTATTTCATCTCTCTTTTCAATATATCTTTGAACAGTTCTCCTAGAAACATTTAGTAATTCAGAAATTGCTTGAACTTGTCTTCTATTGATAATTTCTTACTAGAAATTATAGTCATCAACGCTCTACGTGCAACACTTAAATCACTAGATCGACTCTTCTTTTCAATACATTCTAATGCTTCTTGCAGGTTTTCAACAATTGTTTGTTTTAAATCTGATGACCTTTTCCTATTATCAACCCCTAACAACTCCAAAATGGGGTCATTTCTTTTCATCTAAATAACTTTGCAATTAACTGTGCTCTTCCAATTAGAGATTTCTCTTCAAAAAATTCATCCCATATTTTTTTAGAGTGTAATTTTAATGTGCTTTCAGATAACATATCTTCAGATGAAATATTATTGAAAAGAGAATCTTCATCCATCTCCATCAAATTTTCCATACCATAGTCCAAAATATTTATATTAGTACTAGGTTTAGTTTGTTCTTGCACCTGTACGTCACCTTGATCATCAATATTTTCCATGGGTTGTTGTTCAGTAGATGTTCCTTCATCCGCTTTTCTCTTTCTTTGTCTTACTCGTGTTCGATCATACTTCCTCGATCTAGCCCTTGGATTTGCCATCACAAATTACATTCAAATTTGAATGATTTCCTACATACAAATTTGTACACACATAAACTTTCCATGAAACATGTATATGTAATATAGCATAAATATTTTAAAAAGCTTGTAACTAGATGCAAAACATAAACATAAAATATTTAAACAAAAGTTTTTAATAAACATAAACATGCAAAACATAAAATATTTTTAATTGAATAATGTTCATATATTTCTAGACACATATTTCTTTGATTTTATTATTTTAATAAAAAAAAAGTGAAAACAAACTTCAAATGCATTTTCAATAAAAAAAAAATCAATTAAATAAATTGAAGATCAATACACCTTAAAAATATCTCTCCTCTTCTCCAAATGCCTTTTTTTTTGTCGAAATAAGTTTTATAAATTTCAGAAATGATAAACCTTCCAAAATGTTGAAATAAATCTTCTCTAATCGAAAATAGTCAAGAAAATTTCAAAATATTTGTTATTTTTGAATTTTTTTAATTTGATAAATTTGAAAGAAAATAACTTTATTTTATTTCATACATTTTCGGCTGAGTACTTATTGGCCGATGAATTTCCGATCGATTACCTTTCGGCCTATTCATTACCAGTTGAGAGGGTTTCGGCTGAAACTTTATTGGCCGAAAACGTGTCGGCCGAAAACATCTAGTTGGCATCCTACATGGCAACTTACTCATCATTTTTCAGAATTTTCTGAAACATTCATTTTTGGCAGAGTATTTCTCTAGTCAGATTGATTTTTTTGCAAAAAATAAAAATACCCTTTTGTAGAGCTTGAAGTGTAGAATCCAAATATAGAATTTTTATAATATTTTGATTAGTTTTAATATCTTTTATTTTTAAAATAATACAAGTAGGTTTTAAAAATAAAAAAGAGGCTGATTTGATATTAAAAAAATGATAGTAAAGCTTATTAAAATGTTTTAAATATTATATGGGGCATAAGAGGAGAGAATCTACTTCAAAAGGGTATATTTTGTTTTTTGAAAATGATTGAAAAAATTGAAATTAGTTGACGGCCCGCAAAAACTGTCAAATTCTGACATGTTTAACTTTAAAACATTATTACAAGAAAAATATACATCAAAATGTGATTTTTTTTTTCCATGCACAAGATATTGAAATTACCTATTTGGAAAAAAAAAAAGGGAGAAATGAAGTTTTTTTCATTTTGTTTCTTTATGGCCCGTGAAGTCACTCTTTTATGAAATTTTCAGCATTCCAAAATTTGTCCTTAAATTGATAAAAACATAATAAAAACATTTTTTTTAAAATTTTAAAAATTATAGGAATAAACTACACCAAAAGTTCTACATTTTATTAGTTTACACCATTTTGAAATTCAAAACATAAAGACCACTTTTATGTGGTCGAAGTTCAAAATTTTTTTTGCTGTTGGCCGATTCCTTTATAAAGTGTGACACAGGTTTGTGCTTTTACCCATTTAATATTTTCCCTCGATGTTTTAGGCCCCAAAAATGATGGGTCTGGACTAGGGTTCTCCACACCCTTGTACAACCCTTTTCGATTTCAATTTGACTATGTCAGTGTCAGTATTTTATTATTTGAAAATCTAATTTCATTTGTCAGCCATCGATATTTGATTTTCAGAACTTAGAAGAATTGCATATAAATACTAGTCTTTTCGTCATTTGAAAACCTAGAAAATATCTGTTGGTTGACAGATTTCTCACCTAACTCTATATTCTCACACCCACTAAGGTGACAAAGGTGACCATCGTTGAATCAGTAATAATATAATTTTCAAACTGATTCTCTGCTTATTTTAAAAGGTGGTAGCTACCTTCATTTGATATTCAATGAATAATTTTTTTAACTAATGATGCTTTTAACCAAAAAGCAAATAAAGGAAGGGGCTTTTAACTAGTAAGCTTTAAAGGCATTCAATGACTTCATATGATAAAAACAAAAATGCTTTTTTTCCATAGAAAAATGGCCCCTTGTTATTTTCATGGCCTTTTAGGTCTTGTTTCATGATGTTTTATCTATTGTACTCTGATTTTATGATGTAATATGGATTGAACATGCATGTTTAGGTACTAAAATTCAAATGACATCTTGTGAAGGTGTTGTGAAGTGTTGTAAGACATTTCTACACTCTTCTAGACTCCATTCTTTACAATTTACCTAAAAATCACCTTTTCATCACTAAACAAGTCCTATTTTGAAGTGTTGTAAAGTCTTGTAACAAAATTTCACACTTTTCTAGGCATAACTTCACCATTTATCCCTTTATTATGCTTTATTTGACCCCTTTATGCCCTCATATGCTTTAATTAAGTGTATTTTTAAATGTTAACCAGACAGACAACATTAACTACAAGATAATTCCTGACACCCATCTTCAGGTCCTAGGTGGGAGCCATTCGCCATAGGTGGCGAATGAGTCCCCCTTGGCTCCAAATTCAAAAAAATTGAAATTTCCTTTCAGGTTTTTATTCAAAAACACTTGATGTCAGCTTGTGATGAGGTATGAATGGGTTACTAAGGCACAAGATTGTATAAATAAGTGATTTTCACCTCATTTTAAATCCCCCATTCCCCCATTCATTCAAGCATTCTTCCATCTTGCAACATCTTATCAAGCACTATTCAAGAATTTTGGAGCATCCATTGACATTACTTCAGATTATCATCTTCAAGGGTTTGGTAAGTTGATAGAATTTGCATGTTTTTAGTTTATCATTCTCTTGCATTTCATTATTTCATTAAGGGTTGGATTACCAAAGTGGGGTTTGACCAAGGCAAACCCCTATTTGCTAACCCTCAACCAGTTTTCCTCTTGCATGTGTGTTTGCAGAATTTTGTGTGCAAATTTAACAAGCATTTTTGTGTTGAAGATTGGTCAAAAAGTCAACTAGGATCTCCAAGTCAAATCAACTCTATTTCGAGCTTGGAGAAGGTTTTATTTTTGTTTCCTATAGAATTGACCTCAACAACTTGACAAGCAAACATTTCTAGATCTGGTGTTGCAGAGTTGTTTCCTGATTTCTCAGAATTTTGGGAGAGGACTAATTCATAATCGGTGGAAAATGAGTCCCACCTTATGACTGAAAATCTGAAATTTTTTAGATTTCGGATCCCAACAGTTAGAAACTGGTTCCCGACACTTTTTCACTAGTAGCAAGACTAATTTTCCACCCTAGGTGAATAAGTCCCACTATCGATTTTTAGTAATCTCAAGTAGCATTCAAGACATTCCAGATTCCTCAAATCTTGCCCAAGTACAATCTGTTTCATCCCATTTCTTTTTGTTTTGCATTGTATTCATCTTTAGTTCATTATTTGCATATCACGTGTTTTCCAACATAGTTTAAATATTAGTTTTGCATTCATAATCAGTCATATAAATCACTTAATTGCATTTAGTTCACTTCATTTAGCTTAGAAAACATCACACATAACATAATTTGAGTGAAATCCTTAGCATTTTTTGGCCCTACCTCTCTCCTTTTAGGTGAAAAACACTAGAGGAGTTAGAGAGTGCATTGGTACCAAAAATCTATGGTTCATTTTGGTGAACCTGCATTTTGAACACTTTGCAGTTCTGATTTCATTTACGTATTGCATCCTAGATTACATTTGCATTAACATTCAATTAGGACATTATTTTGATAAAAAAAATATCATATTGGGACTCATTCGCCACCCTAGGCAAATCAATCCCTCTGCACTTTTTAAACAACATTTCTGGCATTTTCCTGCATTTTTGTTTTCTATAGTTACTTGTTGGTTACAGTTAGCATAATTTCTATTATTTGCATTTAGAACTCCTAGCTTACTTTGCATTTTCATTCACCCTATCTTTTGTGGTACTTGTATGAGTTTTTGGTGCCCCATTGATAATACTTTAGTGAGATGGAGTTCTAGATTCATGGCCTCCCACGATAGCACTTTCGTTGTGGACCTTGGGATTTCAAGAGCTCCTACTCCTAGTATGGAAAATGGTGCATTAGGCATTGACAATACCACTTCTATGCCTACACCTTTCCATCCAATGAATGTTGACACCCAAAACAACTCCCTTCTACAAGAAAAGGTCATTAATATTCATGAGGATTTTGCACATTTCCACCACTGCCATACCCACAATTAAAAATATTCATCGTTTGATTGAAAGTGATGATGGTTTGCAAGTTATGAAGAGAATTGTTGAGATTTACAATAAAAATTCCTGTAAGCCAAGGAGGACCTCAAGTTCCTCCCCCTTCAACCATAACATCCATAGCAACTTATACCAATCCGCAAGTCACCACAACTATGCACCAGGTTAATTATGCGGCTACTTCTTTCCCAATTCCACTTAGCATTTCTAGTTCTCTTGTGGCATCACAAGTCCCCTCCACCACGTCCACCCCCCTTAGTATTCCTTTCACTTCCCCTAACATTGCTTACACTCCATCACCATTTTCCCTTCCACCTCAACCCACTTACCCCAACCCTGTTCTTACACAACTCCTTAACACTGTTTCCTCCATGCAACAAAAAATTTCCACCATTAACAAGGTCAAACCACTCCATCCACATATCATGTCTGTAGCAGCCCCTTATCCTTAGAAATCTTACGTGCCTCGATGCCACAAGGGATAAAAATGCCTTGATTTGAGAAAAATGGAGATAAAGGAGACCCTATCAACCATGTTAATGCTTATACAACTTTATGTAGTGATTTTATCCTTGATGAGAAACTTCTAGCAAAACTTTTTCCAAGGACCTTGAAAGATACTGCGTTAGAGTGGTTTTCCAACTTTCCCAATCATTCCATCTGCTCCTTCAATGAATTGGTGGATGTTTTCATAAGTCACTTTCAAGTTCACATGACACCTAAAAAGACAATGGCTGACCTAATGAGATGTAGACAAAACACAGACGGAAAAGTAATTGATTATATCTCACAATACCAATCCTTGTATGCTCAAATTAATGTCAAGATTCTTGATGCACATCTTCAAAAGATGTTTATTGAAAACTTGCACACAAACCTTCAAGATAAGCTAACTATGATGAAATTCCCTTCATTCATGCATTTATGTACAACCTTGTGTGAATAACATAACTCGGTTTCAAGTCGTGATTCAAAATCCACTTCTAATTGAGCTAAAAAGCTTGAACACAACAATCAAAACTTTCATAAACTAAATAGAGGATTTTTGTAGTTCAATCCATCTCCTCAACCACAACCGCAACCAAATCAACCAGCTCCAAATCAAGTGGCAGTTATTAAAGTAGTGGTTCCTTATACCTATGGGGACCCAAAGAGATAATTTATTCCCTTACCTGATACCCTATATAACACAATGAACCAATTACTCCAGCACATGCTCACTTTGCCACCTGTTAAACCACTTGATCCCAACTAGCCATTACAACCCACCTTTAAACCTAATGCCTATTGTCATTTTCATCGCCAAAATGGACATGACACTGAACATTGCAAGCGTCTAAAACATTTAGTTCAAGACCTCATTGATTCAGGCCATTTATCTATTGCGGGTATTAATGATCAAGGAAATAAGTCGGTTGTACCCCCTAACCAAAATTTACAAATTTTCACCAACCCCATGCCTAAGCATAATATCTCATTTGTCAAGGGTAGTGAAACTTCAAACACTGATGTAATGAATGTTGATACAAATAGTGAACAACATGATATAACTCCAACTATTACCCAAGTTAATCCTATGGATAAACTTGTGGGTGCGATAGATGTTATCCCTCGTAAGGGCCAAACCAATAAATCTCTTGATATCACTTTTTCTACTAAAGATATACAACAAAAGCTTCCTAATGGTCCTCTTTACATAGCCGGTAAAATATATGATAAGCCCACTAATGGGATATTAATAGATCCTACATGTGGAAAGAATGTGATCATAGAATTTTTTTTAGTATTACACAATCTCTATCAAGATGATTATAACAAACCAACTGCATGGATTAAGACACATACTGGTTTTGCATGCCCTACGATCGGATTGATTATGCTCCCATTATAGATAGGACCCAAAACTTTGGAGGTAACATTTTCAATTATTCCATAATTAGATCAATTTCATTTGCGGCTAGGCCACCCTTGGCTTTGTTCAATGAAAGTGGTCCCATCAGTGGTTCACAAGTGTTTGAAGTTTCCACATGGCAATGAAATATTTACTATACACCATAGTGGCTTTAATCCCTTATCCTCTAAAGGTAATTTTTCATTAGAAGCCTTTTGGCCTACACCCATGGAACCCATCACCCCTCGAAAGGACTTCTTTTTCATAGCCTATCAAAAGTTCAAAGCCAAAAAAAAAGCCGAATTGTCTCTTCGTAACACACCCTCGTCCACTTCCACACCTCCTATCATAGATGAAACCATGCTTCAACCTGAGTCTGACATTGAGCAAACCATACAACCTCATGAACATCCATCCTTACACACATCCATTCCATCATTTAAATGACCAAGGGACAATGAAACCAATCTTGTCATGCCTCCTCACATTAAACAAGTGTATAAAGCAAAAGAGAAAGTGGTTGTCTTGTCTTCTTCAGTCTTTTTTGTTCTTCCCTCTTTGGAAGAAAAAGAACCTATGATGACTCAATTTTCTCTTACACCACAACAACTTCAAAATAGAATTAAATGAAACCATGATGCTAGGGAATGTAGGCATCATCATCATCTCCTTGCTTGTCAATCTCACCCAGAAGAAAATAAAGAAAATCAACCTCTGCCTTTGGCAAAAGTAATAGATGATAACCTTCCTTTTCTTGACCCACCAAAAGATAGTCCAGTACAACCTTCACAACAAATTGAACCAATCCAACAACCACAAATTTTGATACATTTTTCCTTATAAATCACCCATTGTCATCAATCTTGATGATGATGATGATGTAGAGATTTCCAAAATAGATGAATTACACAATGACCTAAACTCTTTATTTTCATCTACAATGAGCTTAAATGATAAATCCTCTCAACCAAGTGAAGAACTTGGTATGACTCCTAGTTCAACACTTGCAATTCTTCCTTTGGATAGTCAACTGCCCTTGCATTACACTGAACATGATTGGGAGGTGGATGACTTGTTAGATTGTTGACTTGCATTCATTGTGCTAGCCTTTTGCATGTTTCTTTTATTTTTATTTTTATTTCTTGTGTGTATCGTGTTCCCCCATAATGTGTGTTTGATGTTTCCTTCTCTTTGTACACTTCTTTTATTTGTACCTCTCTTCTAGTTGTCGTGCATTGTCTTTTTTTCTTTCATTTTATGTTTTCCTTTTGGGGATGATGCAAAGCATAGAGATTCCCTATGTCTCTTCCATGTTGACCCAAAAGATCCTTGTATTTTTCACTTTTGTTTTGTGTTTTCCTTTTGGGGATGACGCAAGGCATTGAGACCACAATGTCTCCTTCATGTTGACCTAAAATATTTTTCATTTTCTTTCTTTTCGCTTGTGTTCTCCTTTTGGGGATAATACAAAGCATTGAGATCACAATGTCTCTTCCATGTTGACCCAAAATAGACTTTCCTTTTTCTTTTGTTTTTTCTCTCTGTGTCATTCTCCTAGTTCTATGTGCTTTGGGGAATGATGATAGTTTTGAGATCTTTTATAAAAAAATTGTAACAACAAACATACTGCCCCAAATCCATAGATCCCTTATGTGTTTGGTGTGCTTTCTTTTCTGGGGGGAAACTCCCTTTATTTTGTCTTTCATTTTCGTTGACATGACACAACCCAAATTCAAAACATATGACTTGGCATAGGAATTTCCAAGCTGGATCTTATGTCTCATTTTCCTTTTTGCATTTTCCCTTTGCTACTTTAAAGTAATTTCTCACAGAACGATGTGCAGAAATTCCTTTAAAGTGGGGGGCATACATTACCATAATTCATTTGCACTATTGGTTTCTAGTGTAGCCTTTTCGTTTATGTGATGTGTTCATCACTTTATGGATGGCATTGGGTGTGATGTCCTTCATAAGTGTGATCTATCTTAGCATACTACATTCCTCTTGGTGGCTTGATGCGATGCATTGCATCCCCTAAGTTGTGAATATACTATTCTTTGATTAGTCCTCTCTTGGAGACATTAGGCACAATGTTCCCTAAGTGACTGACCTTGCATGAACTTAACAAGACTCCTTTGAACATCTTTTGCATTCTACATTACATTTTAATTTTTTGCATTTTTTCCACCTTGCATAATGCAACTTGCATGCCTGTGGTACCCTTTGCTTTTTGTTCATGAGTTCTAAGCATACAAAGCTTTGCTTGTCTCGTGGAGCATGAACCAAAAATTTTCCTTGTGGTGCCTTATTAAAGTTATTAGGAGGTATAACTTTGATATGGTTGAGCGGGAAGCCCACCTAGCGGTATGAATTTTCCCCATAGCCACCTTTGTGTTTGTGAGTGCATACCAACTAGCATATGTATCTTACCTTTTGGGCTTTCTCACCCTGCAGAAAATTAGAAGTTCCGTGGCCTTAGAGTGAGTATACTTGTGCTTTCTCACCCCACGGACAATCATAAGTTTCATGGCCCTAAAGTGAGTATACTTGGGCCTTCTCACCCAGCGGACCACCTTGAGTTCTGTCTCCCCAGAGTGAGTATACATTCTCTTTTTCCCTAGGTCTAATTCATGACTAGTTGGACTAATGATCGAAGCTTCATCTGATTCTCACCACTTGTGTGTTCCTTTGTTCTTATGCTTAGTTTGCCATGGGATCTTCATCTTGGGGGCTTGATCATCCCTCTTGATCGTTGTCATTCCATCTTGCTAATGTAAGTACATTTGAACCCTCCTCTCGATGTTCATGGCTACTTTAGTGTGAGTTTGAAGCAGGTTCATCCTCTCACTAAAGTGGGGGCTAAATGTGCCATAGAAAAATGGCCCCTTGTCATTTTCATGGCCTCTTTTAGGTCTTGTTTCATGATGTTTGATCTATTTTGCTTTGATTTTATGATATAATATAGATTGAAAATGCATATTTAGGTACTAAAATTCAAATAATGACATCTTGTGAAGGTGTTGTGAAGTGTTGTAAGACATTTCTACACTCTTCTAGACTCTATTCACTACAATTTACCTAAAAATAACCTTTTCATCACTAAACAAGTCCTATTTTGAAGTGTTGTAAAGTCTTGTTACAAGATTTCACACTTTTCTAGGCAAAACTTCACCATTTATCCCTTTCTTATGCTTTATTTGACCCATTTATGCCCTCATATGCTTTAATTAAGTGTATTTTTGAATGTTAACCTAACAATCAACATTAAATACAAGATAATTCTTGACACCCATTTTTAGGTCCTAGGTGGGACCCATTCACCATGGGTGGTTAATGAGCCCCCCTTGGCTCCAAATTCAAAAATTGTAAAATTTCCTTTCAGTTTTTTATTCAAAAACACTTGATGTCACCCTGTGATGAGGTATGTGTTAGAGTAAAGGTTTTCACTTAATTATACTAATTAAGTCACCTTTATTCTACTCTTAAGATTTCACTTTAGTGGCATATTGTGACATTTAATAATTATATTAATTATTAAGTGTCTACCTATTAGGGTTTCTTTTTAGGTTTTGCTTGATCTCCTTTTAAGGATTGATCTTTCTAAATAATCATTAGATTGTTCTAATAATAGATCTCTGATATTACAGAGCTTCAAACCCTCGCTTGCTTTTTTCTCTATACTCTTCCCTGTGACAGGTATCCCTTTGCATGCAGGTGTTCTTGGACTCTGAAGTTGGATCTGACAAATTCTACATGGTATCAAAGCTGACCTACTGTAGCCTGTTCTTGTTTTGAAGATTTTGGATCTACGAGGGTTTGATTAGGCTTTCACAGTTTTTGGGTTTTCTTCTGGATCAAGGCTTACTTCATTTTTTGGGTTCATTTTGGGCCCAAATGGACCTCGCCGTTGGATTCGTAGCACCCAAAAACCCCCATTTTCATATAAAGCAAGTCCAGTTTGGCCACAGTCAACCGAAAAGGCAAATTTTTTTTGCCCCAGAGCCGTACGGCCCTAGGGCACGCCGTTCGAGGTCAAAAATTTCAAAAAAAATCATAAAAATAAAATCAAAGGTTTTTTTATTAAAATATTGCACTCCTAGTTAAAACCCCGGGCACCGCTGAGCAGCCACCTAGCGGCCACTGGGCGGCCACTGGGCTGAGCTGCGCCACCATAAAGGGTCACCGATTCCAGCTCCAGCCCCTGCGGGCTTATCTTGGAGACCTGTGGTCAAAAGGGTGACCAGCACCCCGCCGACAGCCCTTGAGGGCTTCAATCTGCAGCACCAAGGTCACGTGGGTGATTAGGGGCCACACCCAACACCCAGGCCCCCAACCCCTAGTCCGCCTAGGTGACCAGGGGCTTATTTTTTTGGCTCCTGAGGGCTCCTTGAGGCCTGATTGTGCATTTTAACCTACTTTCACTCAATCGGGTATAAAATGCTCAATTTTTCTCCATTTTTTGATAAAAAATAGGCGTTGGAAAGTTGGCTCTGAGCCCAATCCGATGGTGGAGGTTTGATCTCTTTATTTTTCTGTTTTGATGCCGTTTTCTCCTGTCAAAGCTAGAACTTGTGTTTTTCACTCCTGAGGGCATATCTTTTGCGTCCAAACTCCGTTTTGCGCAAATGAATAGGCGTTGGAAAGGTGTTGTAGTGATATTTTCAGATCTATAGTCTATTTCATCAGAAAATTTACTAGGTAAATTTTAGTCAGCTTTGTGTGTTTTTACACTTTGCTCAATTACTTGGACATTCTAGCACCTACATGGGTTTTGTTTGCATAGGATGGGTCATATTAATTTGATCTAAATGAAATAAGGCCAGATTTCTCATTTTTTTTCATTTGAAGAGTTATCATGGGTTTTTCTACTCACCCTTCAGTTGTTATTCTAGAACGGGGTAATTATGAGTCATGGGTAAAGGGTATACTTACACATTGTAGGTGGCTTAATCTTTTTCCTTATTTGTATGATCTCATACCTGAACCAGCCACTTCAGGGGGAAAATTAGCATGGGATATCATTAGAGATCACATAGTAGGACTTATATTGTCTAGTGTTGATCATGACACTGTGTTGGCTATATCGGACATTGATTGTCCTCACCCACTTTGGACACGTCTTTGGGAGATCTATGGAGACCCCAATCTCTCTCCATTCCTAGAGGATCCTATTTCAGATTGTCTCTTACTCCTTTCTTGGAGAGATAATAAACCCTTTGATCATGATACTTCAGAGGAACTTGAGTATTTAGACACCCTCACATCTTTCGATGGATCAGAGCCTTGTCTCCAAGTTCCTACTCTTCAGACTGAGACTTCATCAACATCTCCTGTTGTTCCTAATTCAGTGCAGTAGGGCATCATTCACCTTCCAGACATAGCTACTTTGGACTCTTATCTTGCAGACATATCTTTCTTATTTGTTGAGTCCTATATTGCAGATTTGGAGGATTATTTTGAGGACATTCATCTCCTCTACCTTGACAGTCAAGTTATCACTGTACGCCCACCATTATCAGTGCATTCAGAGGTTGCATTTTAGGATTCTCCACATCCGTTTGGATTTGAAATCATTTGTTTCAGTTCAGACAATGAGATTCTTCAACATCCTATCATGGCACACATCTTGAGACAGATTGGTTCATCACTCTTCACAGGGTTTCTTTGACATCGTCCTTTGGATCCGTTTCTTACCAAGGGAAGGAATATCATTTTCTGCTTTAGGATCTCCTTTTGGATTCTATATCAGGCATCGACCATTGTGACAGGAGTTTCTTCATTGTGGGGGGGCCTTCTTCTCTCTTTCTATCTCTCCTATGGAGACCATTATATATGTACTTATATGATAGAAGCTGTCTATGGGGGGTATCATGTAATCCACCTCCTATCCTTCTTTCATTAGTGCATTTCATTCCTTTCTTTTCTCTCTTTTGGAGTAGAGTTTTTTCCATGAGGTTTTCTCTATTTCTCCACTTTATAGAGATTTGGTTGTATTTGGGTACCTGATCAGGCCTAGTTGCCGGGACCCAATTTTTTCTTTCATGCATTGTAGTTACATTTGTTTTTTTGCACATGTTTGTAGCTGCACTCTTGCTCATCTTAAGGGGGGTGTTAGAGTAAAGGTTTTCACTTAATTATATTAATTAAGTCACCTTTATTCTACTCTTAAGATTTCACTTTAGTGGCATATTGTGACATTTAATAATTATATTAATTATTAAATGTCTACCTATTAGGGTTTCTTTTTAGGTTTTGCTTGATCTCCTTTTAAGGATTGATCTTTGTAAATAATCATTAGATTGTTCTGATAATAAATCTTTGATATTATAGAGCTTCAAACCCTCACTTGCTTTTTTCTCTATACTCTTCCCTATGACAGGTATCCCTTTGCATGCAGGTGTTCTTGGACTCTGAAGTTGGATCTGACAACTTCTACAGTATGAACAAGTTACTAAGGCACACAATTGTATTATAAATAAGTGATTTTCACCTCATTTTACATCCCCCATTCCCACATTCATTCACACATCATCTCAAGCATCTTGCAACATCTTATCAAGCACTATTCAAGCATTTTGGACCATCCATTGACATTACTTCAGATTATCATCTTCAAGGGTTTGGTAAGTTGATCGCATTTTCATGTTAGTTTATCATTCTCTTTCATTTCATTATTTCATTAAGGGTTTGATTACCAAAGTGGGGTTTGACCAAGGAAAACCCCTATTTGCTAACCCTCAAACATTTTCCCCCTCTTGCATGTGTGTTTGTAGAATTTTGTGTGTAGATTGAACAAGCATTTTGGTGTTGAAGATTGGTCAACAATTTTACTAGGAGCTCCAAGTCAAATAAACTCTATTTCAAGCTTGGAGAAGGTTTTCTATTCGTTTCCTGTAGAATTGACTTCGACAACTTGACAAGCAGACATTTCCAGATCTGGTCTTGCAGAGTTGTTTCCTAATTTCTCAAAATTTTGGGAGAGGAATGATTCACCACCAGTGGCGAATGAGTCCACCTTAAGACTGAAAATCTGAATTTTGTCAGATTATGGATCCCTACAGTCAGAAACTGGTTCTTGACACTTTTTCACCAGTAGCAAGACTAATTTTCCACCCTGGGTGAATGAGTCCCACTGTTGAATTTTAGTAATCTCAGGAAACATTCAAGACATTCTAGATTCCTCAAATCTTTCCTAGGTGCACTCTGTTTCATCCCATTTATTTTTGTTTTGCATTTTATTCATCTTTTAGTTCATTGTTTGCATATCATAGTGTGTTTTCTAGCATAATTTAAATCTTAGTTTTGCATTCATAATCAGTCATATAAATCACTTAATTGCATTTAGTTAACTTCATTTAGCTTGGACAACATTAGACATAACATAATTTGAATGAACCCCTTAGAATTTTTGGCCCTACCTCTCTCCTTTTAGGTGAAAAACCCTAGAAGAGCTAGAGAAGTGCATTGGAGCCAAAAATATACGGTTCAACTTCACAAATAAAGTTTAAATCAAATATCACCATAGAATCCTTATTCATAGATAAATGATACTACAGTGATGCAACAAATCAAAATATTTATCATTCCAATAATAGATTGAACACTAGTAGAACATTCAAGATAAGCAGAACAGATTCATACACCATAATTCAAAGACTACAAATGCATAAATTCCACCATTGTCTTCTATATCAAAACAAAATAAAGTAGTAATTCAAGATAACAAAGTTTTTCTCTAATGAGTAAATCAAAGTTTTCCCAAAAGATCTGAATCACATCAACCGAACCCATATTTAAAGCATAAACTAATTGTCTTTGGTAACTGTTTCTTAAAAGTAACTGCATCAAATAATTAAAAAAGAGTTTTTAACTTAAAAGATCCAAACTAAAAGAAAGTATCATGAAATCATGGGTATGTGCAGGATCATGATGGGCCAAAAAGTGGCAATATGGTGGGTATGTGGCTGACGATTTTTTTTTTACCCAAAATTGATTAAATGAAAAGGATTTTTAAAGGAGTTTCTCAACTTTCCACCGATATAAATTATGCTTTACTTTGAATTTAATAAATAATTATTATTCATTTTTCTATTGGAATTATGACTAAAGTCTTGATTGATAGGCTAATTGAAAAACATCTATAACTTTCAAACAGTATCACATTTTTTGAATCTAAAACATGCGTCACATTCTATGCTTCGTATAATATAGGATTAAAAAAAAAGGTATTGAATTTCATGAAGTTTTGACCAAGTTAAGGTGGTCAAACATACGAGGTTTTATATTTTTTAAAAGTTGTAATAAAAATTCATAATTAATTATTTACTTGCAAAAATTACAAAAATATGCATCACATTAGGACATGAGTCCTCTACTTATATCTAAAATATTATCATTTTATTATGATTAGGGTGGTGAGACAGACACCTACTTCTTATTTTTCCACTGAAATTTAAGTACTACTACATTGAAATTTCAAATTTTTCTGAAATAGATTTTTTTTTCAAATAAACCTAGTAGTTTAGAAACTATATTCAATTTGCTACAAATTCTATTCTTACATATTTTTGAAATAATATAGATAAATTATTGAAATTTTTACGTCAAGTTGCCTAACTCTGATTTTTCTAAATTTTTTGCCACTTAAGGGCATGTTTTTTACATAATGATCCTGCACATACCCAAATACTAAAAATAACTATGCATCATTTCCTTCCGCCTTAGCCTCTTTATCTTCTAGATCCTCGACCATTTCTTGCTGCAGCATTTTCTCTTGTTCCTTCATCCTGGATTTGTAGTTCATGTACCTAACAATAATTACAAATATCTCTTTGCTCCCTGGTGTTACGATGATCTACAGTCCGGTTCTTACTTTGGTTAGAGCAACATCAAACTCGTTCAGAGTGTCAAACCTCCTATTTTCTTTAGTTTTAAAGGAATTGAGGTAGAATTGTAATCTACAGAGCTTTGAGAAATATTTGCTGGTCATTGTGGTAGGATCTGCCATCTCCTTGTTGAATACCTCTTTGAATTTTAGAAAAAACTTCCTTCGAATCAAAAATCTTCTCATCAAACTCATTAGTTATCTCTACGTTCAGGTCATGACAATTTCCTTTAATCTCCACCATCATTTCTAGATATCTTTTGAGTGCCTTAGAAATCTCCTTTACCAAGTTGTCATAAATTCTTAGTTTCCATTCCAATGTGCTGGACTAAGAAGGATCTAATTCCTTTGGATCATTCACAATTTGTTCATTGGCTAATTTCATTCGATCCATGGAAATCAACTCTTTTATTTCATGTGAGAGCACGTAGAGACTGGTCTGATCTTTCCTGACTTGTCGTAGCTCTGTCATCAATTCCTTCCTTTTATCAACAACTTGAGTGTAGAAAAGCATAGACTTACTAATAAAGAGGATAGTCTCCTGAAGCATTTCATCAATGGACATTCACTGAAATTTTTGGAATAGCTCAAATTTTTTCTAATTAATTGCATTGTAGAGTCATCAATAACTCCTGCCTGAGAATTTGAGTCTCCATTGGATACAGAAGTTGGAACTATAGAAGAAATAAAGTTTTTCAAATCAAGAACCTATGATTTCAATGCCACCTTTTCCTTTCCTTCTTCCTTAACCCGCTTAATCAAGGCATTGAATAAATAATTAGCATGATACACATCACCTTCAAGTGCTTGGGGCCCCATATCAACATGTGTGACTTTTTAGTCAGCTATTGTTATCTCATCCTCATTTAGGTCTTTTATAGGATCTGAAATTTCCAATACTTGATTACTAGAAGTAGGGTCGGTCAACATTCTTGACATTTTCTGAGCTTTCTTTGGCCTTGAAGAAGTCTGGAGCAACTTTGCAATTGTATCTACTCCAACTATTGTTGTACGAGTATATTTTCTCTTTTTCTCTAGTGCCTTTTTTAGGCATACTGGGACTTGGCTTCTACCAAAACAAAATCCTTAATTCCTAGAGCAATTTCTTTAGACTCACCAGGAGTGATGGGTATATTTTCCAATGGGAAAGAGGGCACTTTAGAAAAAGGAGGAAAGGTATTGTCTTCAATAATTTGCTTCAAAATGGCATCAGGATGTTCAGACATAAGTGTCATTTGACTGGTCTTCTTTTTAGGAGTAAGGGTAGATATGTTGTCTTGTTCCCACATTGACTTCAATTTAACCATCTCTTCAAGCTTCTCACCATCACCCCTAGATTGTGAATTTACACTAGAAGACCTAGTAGCCATTCTCCCTGATGATGTGCCCACTACAATTTCCTGAGTGGACCCCTATTCATTTCTCTAAGATGATTTTGGTTCTTGAGTAGAACCTGTAACTTGTCGCCATTTTCCTTCTAACTAGTCTTGAGTTCTTCTCAATACTGGAGTAGCTCATAAATTTATATTCAAAACTATATTTTTACTCTAGTCAACCTTGGGATGAGATTTATTAGACAATTTTTCATATTCGAGGTCAATGACCACCAAATCTTTAGTCATACCCTCGTGAATCTGAAAAGAAAGACCAAAATCTTGTATTTTCTTCAGGGTTAACCTCATATAATCTCTTTTCATCAGCACATTCTTCCAAAAAGTCCTCAATAGAAAGTTGATGTTGATATGAACTTCCTCCATATAAATTCTACCTTAAGAAACCCTTCCTATCAAAGTTAGCCCTCATGAATAAATGCTGGAGGTTATATTCTTTAAGAATTCCTTCAACACATTTGGCCATTTGATTATTTTTATATGTGAAAGAAGGAGTTGTCAATGGGAGAGGATACCCCCACTTCCCCATATTCATGTAATTTACATTCACCATGACCATTTGCCTATGAACTTCCAGGAACACTAGCAAATCTTTAGGATATCTAGGTGATTTTAATGGGGCTTTCTCAAAACCTCCTATCCTCAAGTAGGAAAACCTATAAAATTGAATATAGAAACTTCCATTCTTTGATACAAGAGACATTGAGTCAAGAGAAAAATGCATTTCAAGGTTTCCATCCAATTTCCTCACAACTTCCATCAAGAATGCATCATTGACAAGGAAAAAATATCCTATTCGAACTTGCTTGGTAAACTAGAGCATCTCGTACTATCATATTCAAAACTTCATTTTTACTCCAGTCAACCTTGGGATGAGATTTATTAGATAGTTTTTCATATTTGGGGTCAATGACCACCGAATCTTCAGTCGCACCTTCAGGAATCTGAAAAGAAAGACCAAAATCTTGTATTTGCTTGAGGGTTAACCTCATAGAATATCTTTTCAAGACTTCATTTTCATCAGCATAGTCTTCCCAAAATTCCTCAATAGAAGGTTGATGCTAATATGAACTTCCTCCATATAAATTTTTCTTTAAGAAACCCCTGCTATCAAAGTTAGCCCTCATGAATAAATGCTGGAGGTTATACTCTTTAAGAATTCCTTTAGCACATTTGGCCATTTGATTATTTTTATATGTGAAAGAAGGAGTTGTCAACGAGAAAGGATACCCCCTCTCCCCTATATTCATATACTTTACATTCACCATGGCCATTTTCCTACAAACCTCCAAGAACACCAACAAATCTTCAAGATATCTAGGAAATTTTAATGGGGCTTTCTCAAAACCTCCTATCCTCAAGTAGGAAAACCTATTAAATTAAATATAAAAACTTCTAATCTCTTATACAAGAGACATTGACTAAGGAAAAAAATGCATTTTAGGGTTTCCATCCAATTTCCTCACAGCTTCCATCAAGAAAGCATCATTGACAAGGAAAAAATCTATCATTCCAACTTACTTGGTAACTATGGATAACACTTATATATAGGCATGCCAGAAGTTGGAGATACCTATGGCTTCAACCCTGGCCAAAAGGATCTTTGATTGGCTATAATGTATATTAAGCAAGAACACAGATGGAAGGTAGCAGTTTTATGGAAATTGACTAATTGGTCATTCAAATGAAAGAAAATTATCTAGCCCAATCAATGAACACATTCTCATCATAGATAACCAAAATAAACTAACACATCTAATCTTCAAAAGACTCAATTTGCGTATTTCCAATAATACGATGTAACAAAGCAATGGCATATGTGATTTCCCCTTTGGAATGCATTCTTTTAAGTTTGGAAGGTAACTGTGACTTATCTTTTTTCTCTGACTTCGACCACCCTTTGGCCATAGAATTTTTGCACCAACTCTCATTGGATTTGAAAAACTCACTAGCTGCCATAACAGACATGTCCTTTACAGTGCTCTCTCAGGAATCTTTAGTGCATGGGAAACAACTTCAGGAGAAATTTTGGCAACAATAGTCCTGTCCACAACTTTTATTTCTTGTGTTTCTAGAATATATCTTGTCGCACATGTGCCTATTAGGTCCACGCTCAACATGGCTTCTGGAAAACCCCTGACATGAGCTAATCTGATTTCTAACAATTTTTCTTTGGCAACAAATCTTCTATTACTTTCCAAACACACCTAGAATTCCTCCAACTTAAATGATCCCAGCTCCGTGTCCCTTATGTCGAGCCAACAATTTTCAATTCTAGACTGCATGAGCTCGCAAAACACAAAGGGAACACTCATATGCCTGAAGAAATAATTGTAGAAGGTAGAGGTACAATTGAAGACTTAACCAAATAAATCTCCACCACCTTAAGTCATGTAAAATGAAAAGAGGTACGTTTGGTGCTGAATTAATATGGCACTTTATTTTAATCCTCAGTAAAGCAAACCATAAGATTTGCGTGCTTCATAAAAATATTTGATAAGTCATCTCTAGGTTGTACCGTATGCCTCATTAAATGCAGAGGTAGTGCCTTGAAACATGTAGGATGAATAATGCATCACTTTGTAGTGGAAAGTTGAAACTTTGTAACCCAAAGTCGGGAGTTACAAAGTTATGAAAACCTTCAACTGTCTGACTACACAATAGACTGACATCTTGAAGCTATAAGAGGAGAACAAGTCTGGCCATTGGGAGGTTAGGAAAAAAATGAACACGATGAAAAAATGTAAAGACATTGGGAACCACCAACTTAGGTTTCAAAACTTAAAGAATGCACAACAAGAGGTTAGAAACTTAGAGGATCCCACGACAAAGGCTAAAATGAAGGCAAAAACTTTAGACTTGGGCAGAAAGTAAGAAATTAAAGACCACGTAAGAAAAAATTTAAAGGAAATGATACATAGTATACATATAGGTAACATTGGCTCTGAATGGGGACCCAAAATGACAGGATGTAGAGAATCCAAAAACATGGCATAAAGCCTTATTCATTGGGCAATGGAGTCAAAAAGTAGACAAGCCAAAAACCAAATGAAATGAACAAGAAAATATATATAACAACAGACCCAACGAAACAATTATTCAAGAAGTTTCAAATATTACCCATTGTAGGAAAGGGGTAGAATAGTACCATTAGGATAAGCCAATCAGAAAGCATGATCACCAACAAACTACTTGATCAGGGAAGGTTCTCTCTAGAGAGAATCAATTTTTTTATGTGCTCCTTTTGCCTCCCTCCTCCTATCCCAATTGAAAAGTCCCTTTGTCTAGCCCTTTTATCAAAAACCTTCTTCACCATCTACTGATGTTTGGTAATCTTATCCATCACAACTCACTTTCTTCTTCCATCTTATTCAAATACATAATCTACTTTTCCAAAGTAGACTGAAATTGCCATCTTCTATAGCCTTCTGTAAATTAAGTGCTAAAATCTCCAATGGTGTAGGCAAAGTGCTATCAATACCATATACCAATTGAAAGGGGGACATTCCAATAGCTCTTTTGTAGGTAACTCTATCAGCCCATAGAACATCATATAACATTTTATATCATCCCCTTTGATTTTCATCAACCAACTTCTTGATAATGGAGATTAAATACTTATTTCTTGACTCGACTTGCCCATTTCCTTGTAGATAATAATTAGATGAATGAGAAAAACTAATGCCATAGTAATAGAAAAGGGTAATTTCAACAAAGGAAAAAGAGCTAGCATTATCGGTGACAATTTTCTTGGGCACTTCGAATCTTACCAAAATATTTTCCTCCAGAAAATTACATACGACTTCAATGGTGGTATGTTGCACTAGGATAACTTCCACCCATTCGGTGAAATAGTCTGTAGCAGTCAATATGTGTGTATGTCCCACACTTGAACTTAGGTTAATTGGCCCAATGAAATCTAGGCCCTATTGTTGAAAGGGCTCGTCAATTACCACAAGTTTCAAGGATAAAGCAGCAAGTTGTGGTCTGCCAATGAATTTTAAACACTTTTCACATCTCGACACCCACTCATAAGCATATTTAAACATACCTGGCCAATAGAATCTATGACATAGGATTTTGAAAGCTTTCATAGAAGTTGAAAAATCTCCACCACACACCTCACTATGAAAGGATTCCAATAGTTTCTTCTATTGTTCTTTGTCAACACACTTTAAGAAGATCCCATCCACACCTTTTTTATACAAATTCCCTTCCCAGAGAATGTACTTGTTTGATTTAAGTTTTAAGTTCCTCTTTTCTTGTGATGACAAATGTGATGGGCAATCACCATAGATTAGGACATAAGAGACATCAGAAAACCAATCATCAGTTGTGCTTGTGAATAGTACTAGTGGTAACTCTTCTTCTTCTATAGGTTTACTCTTAGTAATCATTTTAGCTAGAACCTTTCCCCTAACTAGGTTAGTGCATTTAATATCTAGATCATATTCTTGAACCTGGGCTATCCATGGACCTCTTTTATTGCATCCAATATCTTGTTGAGTAAGAATACTTTTCACAATAGTTTTAGGAACAAAAACAATAGTATGAGAATAAAGAATATAGAACTCGAAACTATTGAGTGCTTTCACAATAGTGTATGCATTCTTTTCAAGCAGTGAATATTTGAGTTCATACTTCTTCTAAGGAGTGTTCATAAAAGAGATAGGGGCTTCAATACCTTGCTCATTCTTCTATAGTAAGATGAAAAACAAGGTGTGCTCAAAGGCATAACTATATATGATGAAATATTTAGTAAAATCAAGATGAACTAAAGTGCAAGAATTTGTAATTGCAGTTTTAATATCTACAAAAGATTGTTTTCCCTCACTGCTCCATTTAAACACTGGGTGATCCTTCATCATATTAGAAATTGGCTTCGTCAGCTTAGCAAAATTAGGAAAAAACCTCCTTAGAAAATTCACCCGACCAAAGAAAGACTTGGTACCATCTTTATTGGTAGGTAATCCCAGCTGCATGATTGCCTTCACTCTCTCTGGATCTATCTTGATTCCATTCTTTGAAACAATGTGACCCAAGATTTTTCCCTTAGTCATAGAAAAGACAAACTTCTTAGGGTTTAAAGAGATACCTTCTTCTCTACAACACTGCAATACTACTTCCAAATGATGAAAATAATTGACTCTCTTTTTAGAAAAAAACTGTTAGGTCATCCAAATAAATCACTATAATTTTATTCTTGAGATCACCAAAAGATAAGTCCATAGCCCTTTGAAAAGTGGCTCCTGCATTAATAAGGCTGAATAACATTCTATTATAGGAAAAAACACCAATGGGCATGGTGAATGTCATTTTATGTTGGTCTTCTAGAGCTACTTCGACCTGATTATAACCTGAGAGGCCATCAAGCATGGACATCATCATGGAGTGAGCAACTATTTGCAGAATATGGTTCATCATAGGTAGTGGGTAATTGTCTTTCATAGATGCCTGATTTAAATTCCTGAAGTCAACACATATCCTTATTTCTCCATTTTTCTTTCTCATAGGAACTATATTGGCTACCCACGTGGAATGATGAATGGGATAAATAATCCTTACCTTGAGCATTTTATCAATTTCATTGAAAATAACTTCTACAACCTTGGGATTATAAGTCTGCTATTTCTGTTTGTAAGGCGTGGCACTAGGTTTCAGTGGAATTTTATATTGGAATTCTCCATTTCTAAACTTCTTTAATCTGCATAGCACCATGAAAAGACATCCCTATAATGTGTCAATAAAGAGACTAGTCTCTCTCTCTCTCTTCCTAGGAACAACACTTTTCAATACAAACAATCTTAGGATCATCTTCAATACCAATATTCACCTTATCATACTCTACAAATTCTTTAATAGAGACTTTACCCTTTTGCTTCAAATATTGATCATGCTTGTTGAATAAATGTTTGAGAGAAACTAAAACTTTTGGAATCTTATTACCTTTCAACTGAATAATCTTTGTCTCCTTCCCATTAGGGGAAATGATGTCACCTTCTAAAACTTCATTGCTTTTATCATCACTTCCTTCAAAATAAATGTGAGCATAGGCTTCAGCTTTCTCTAAAAATTCAATAATCTACTGATCATTATTGAACACTTGCCAATGATTTACATTGTCAGGGACACTAGGTCTGTACACAATTTCAATTCTATAGGACTCATCTTTGAAATCTAGATGCAGCAAGAGCAATGACACTGAGACTTCCAGGGAGTCAGCCCTAGTGTTTTGTTCCCTGGGAATAGACTCTATAGAAAAAGAATCAAAATCTTTTATACAATCCCAAAATATGTTCTTGTAGTGCTTAAGCCGACCATTTTTCATAGTATAAATCTTCCTCACCTGCTTCACCACTAATTCTACATATCCTACAACCCTCAATTGTTTGATACATTTTTCTTTGGGTACACTTAGACCAAGCAATAAAGCTTCATACTTGGCCATATTATTGGTATTAGCAAACTCCAATTTGAAAGAAAAAAGGAACTTATAACCATCAGGTGAAATCAAAACTACTCCAACACCTGACCTGACATTAGCACAAATTCCATCAAATTCAAGCATCAACAATTCATTGACCAAATTAGGGCTAATAGGATTCAAATTCTCCTCTTGATCAGAAGTACACATATAGGTTCCTGGTCCTATTTCAACAAACAAAATATCTGCTCTCAAATCACTAGAGTTTAAGATAGTGAACTTGGCCTTGGGTTTAGGATTTAGGTGTATTTTATTTCCATCCAAAGGTATTAAGGCATTAGACCAATCCATCTGGATTTCTACACCCAAGTCCTTATAAAAACTCCTACTCAATAACATACCATAACTTGCAGGAATGTTAGTAACCAATATAGTTAGTTTCAATCTCTTTTTAGGAAAAGCAGCTAGGGCTACTTGAGAATTTTTAATTTGACCTATAATAGGAACTGGGGACCCATCCATGGAATAATGCTTTCCTTAGGAAGAGGTATAAGATAAACCTAGGGCCTTAGATATTTGGGGAAGCATCACATTTTCGAAAGCTCTAGAATCAATGATACAATTAATCAGTCTAAAACCAACAATGTATAATGATAAATAGAAAGGTTTTGGTTTCATGAATGGATTCTATGAGCTTGACGGTTTATCTATAGTATTAGAGAAAATATGGTTCCCAAGGTTGTCTTCATTATCATCAGAAATTTGAGCATTACATTGGGATGGTGAAGACTCTTGCTTAACATATTTCACTAGTCTATCTAGTTCTGAGGGATTGAGTCTCAAGTATTCAACTTGTGAAATTTGGATTTTAGTATTCTTGCAAGACTCAACTATATCAAATGACCCAAAAGGAAGGGGAGCAAAAGATAGAGAATATGGTTCCTCAACTTGTACACTATTTGAAGAAGTTTGTTCTTACTTTTTCTGCCTTGTTAAAATATACTTTGGGGATGAAGATGAGCCACCTTGATCAACCTTGGCATGTTGTGCTCTAGTGAAAACAACATAGTTAGGATCATCAACTCTGACATATATATCCTCTCTAGCTTCTGCCTCTGATACAAACTCAAAGAAGTTAATGCTAGCATCATTGGAC
>VDFB02271358.1:44160192-44247598 GCA_007258455.2 Sequoia sempervirens
AAACTAAGAGAGTTTTTAATTGCATCATATTACATATATAAGAAAGTATAAGTAAACGCTTCTTGAAATAACTACAAAAAATAAATAGTCTTTTCAACTTCCATAAAACATAAGAATTCATATAAAATATTTGAGTAAATAAAAGAGACTATTGTTGAGGTGGAATAATTTCAGTAACTCCTCCAGATGATTAGTTAGCTGGCATGGCAATCATGGCTTGGTATGCATAAAAAATATTTACTATGGGGGCATGCCACCATGCTAAGGGATGATCACATTTTTTGTTCTTAATTTCTATATCTATGGTTAATTTCTTAAGGTTAGATTGTGAGATAAACTAACATATAAAGCATATAACCCAAAGATCCTATCAAGAACAATGAAAACAAGAACAATTATACTTTTGATTCGTAGGAGTTTCCATGATTCACCTTGATAGTACCTTCTACCTTGCTGGTTGATGTGTTTCCATTAGATTTGACATGCGAGCAATCTTTGACGAAGTCCTACACCAAGCTTGAAGGATTTGATCAAAGTCCAATTCCTAATGCCTAAATGACTAAGAATGTCTATGCCTAAAGATGTCAAAACTCAATGAAATATGCTAACAATTGCTATGAAAAGTCTAAGTGTGAAAGTGCAAGAGTGTATAATGTAAATGTGTAATAATCTCTGTGTAATCGAAAAATGAGAGGAAAATGGCATTTTATAAAAAATGCCATTTTGAATGGACGAGTGAGATTGACTTCTGACTAAGACCTAAAATGAGAGGCTCGGATTAAATCTGAGAATCCCTAATTAGGGTTAGGGAAAAATTATCAATCAAGCGGTCAAGATGCCATCTAAGATGATCGAATCGGCGGTGGAGAATAAATGAGGAAATTAATTCGAAAATAAAGATTTTTGAAAATGAAGAAGATAAAGACCAGACTGAAGATCCATTTTGGAAGGACCAAAAACTTGCCCGATCACCTGACTTTCAGAGGAAAGTTACCAATTTGGAATCAAATTAATTCCAAATGTGAATTTTGTGAAATAATAAATAATCAATTTTCAGATTATTTACCAAAATGAGCTGACAGTTAAGAATGAGATGACATTTTAAATAATTTAATTTATTTAAAATGAGAGGAATATCAAATTTGGCAGTTAAATAATTAAATTTAATTATTTAATTTAGCAAATAAGACCAATAATTAAATAAATTATTTAATTCATTTAATTATGTAAGTTAGTGACATATTAAATAAATAAATAAAACTTATTTATTTAATAATTAGGAAGAAGTGATCGAGGAAGGGTGATTAAATTAATTAAGAAATTTATTTAATTAAGGGAAGACTTAGACAATCAATGACGTATTTAATAAATAAATAAAATTTATTCATTTAATAATCATGAAGAATGAAAGGACATGAATTAATTAAATAATTATGAATTATTTAATCAATAGTCAAATGTAGACCAAGGACATAATTAAATGTCACAATTATGCTAGGACGAATGTGGTACAAATGAAGCTTGCAGGCCTAGGTCATTTTTAGGTGTCTACAATTTCCATAGAGCCTTGTTAGCTCTTGCTACTTCGATCTTCCCTGAGAACGTTGTTGCAATTCTACCAAACTAGAATAATTCCAAGTCAATGCCATTGAGCCTCCTCATGCTTTCCACATTGAATTTTCATTTGTCACAGAGGCTCTCAATTATTCCTTTAAAACTTTCCTTCAACATCTCTTCATCTTCATTATTAGGATTCCCCTCTTTTTTGAGATGAATACCAATGCCCAAAAGGTTTTTTTGAATTTTATCCCTCATTGTATTGCATTCATTGAGCAACTTATTTTGCTCCAATAGGTTTTTCTTAACAAATGAGAGCTTCCATTCAATACTCCTTTTCCACATTATGCACCTATTATTATTAGTACTTGGTAAAATTTTCTCACTAACTAATTTATCTACACCTATTTCTAAGATCTCTTTGAAATCATTATCAATTTTTACCCAAAATGATTCTTCGTGTTTGACATTAGCAATTTCTTTATCAATTTTAGTTCTCAATAAATTGATATCTCCACATGTCTTCTTCATAGCTAAGATATTTTTGGTTCCCTTAATTAAGATATTTGCAGCCCATTCTTCAGAAACATTTCCATAGGCCTTATATCCTTGCATCTTATTCACCATTTCCTTTCCTATGGAATATGTTGGATCAAATATGGCACTAGCTTGACTAATTGGTTGGGGAGCCAAGTCTATTAAAGATTTCAATCAATCAATCAAAGCTTTCACCTGATGCTTCAACACATCCTTGCTTGGTTTGTCTCTAGTTGTTCTTTCCACCAACCTAGTAGTTGTCACATGGAAATTATGCACATCTCCCTCCCTAGTTGAAGGACCTAAACTAAATCTAGTGATATTAAAATTATTGGTAGTTGCTTGTCTTGCTTCTTTTTCCACTGAGGGGCGTGCTACTTCTATATACATATTTTGAGTAATATCATCTTCCAATAACCTAGATACAATATTTAATTTCTTTTAGGCTTCAAAGTTCTTTGAATTAATTGAGCAACAAAATCCTTTTTAGGAAGATTAAGTTGAACTATTTTTCTTTTTGTGGACAAATTATATGCTAACTATGAAGTGGAAGTAGGTGTAGCCAAAGATTTAGAACTAGGAGAAGTGAATTTCAAGACTCTCCTAAGAGGGAGTGTATTATAAGTTCTCATTTTAGGAGAAGAGGGTGGAGTAGGACCTACCCTAGGAGAATTTGGTGGTCCATTCAGAGGAGGAGAATCAATAGAAGAAGGATCACTTGCCTGTGAAGGGGAAGAAGATACATTGATCGTTTCCTCTTCTTTAACTACCTATTTATCTTTATCCTTTTGTTCTTGTTTTTTAGAATCTTCTTGAGAAGTATTCTCTAGAAAACCCTTCTCTAGAGGCTCTTCATCACCATATCCTTGCTTTCCTGAAGACATTTGTTAAATAGGAGGTGATTTCATACCAGAGGATGAAGGTTCTTGGTTTCTCTCTCCCTGATGTTGAGTTCCTTGAGACTTAGAATGTGTGGAATTTTGTTTCTCTACAATCTTCCTCACTACCCAATCTTGTGTTCTCCTAAGTACCACTACAATTTTTCCATCAATAGTTACCACCTCAATTAAAATCTAGTCTATATAAATAATTGGTTGAGTTTATATATGATTAACATAAATCGGGTCCAATAAGTTAGACACATCATCATCTAGGACTTGGATATCCCAAATTAATATAAATTTTACTATTTTACTTAAAGTTAGCCTCATCAAACTTCTTCTATGGACCTCATATTCATCTGCACAATATACCCAATCATCTTCTAGATGCAAGATACATGAAAACTAGTTCCTAGTTGTAGATTATCTTTAACAAAGTTCTTACTATCAAAAGGAAATCTTATTTCATAGAATTGCATTGAATATCTTGCCAAGTCTCTTTCGATATTAAAGGCATCAGATATATAATTATAAGAATAATAACTAAGGCCAATGTGAAACTAAACACCTACCTTTTTCCTTTCTTGGCACCTTTTGTTAACCTTCACAATTCATCTCCATAGTTCAATTAAGACAAACTTATCTTCCATATATTTGTGCAATTTGTAAGGTATTCCACCAAAAATCCCAACTCTAATGTAAGTGAACCTTTTGAATTGAATGAAATAGATACCATAAGTATTAATTAATTGTGCAACTTTGAGAGATATCCTTTGACATATATCCCCTTGTATTTTTCTTACCATCCTCATGGTAAATGCATTTTTGACACTCCAAAAATGTTTGTAGCTCTTTTCTAACTAGATCTTATTATAATAATCATATATTTGAATTTCCTAATCTTGGACTTCAATCAGTCTCAAACCTAGCCACAGTCTTATGCAAGCAATAGTGTAGAACAAGTAGGAATACATGTAAAAGAACTCGTTGAGAGGAAAGTGGATAATCATTGAATGCACTTGATCACATATAAGTTGACCCCAATCTAAATACTACTTGCCATGAATGACTATTTGTATAAAGAAATACATTTAATCTTCAACATCATGGGCTCTTTATGTAGACATCCAAATTTGACCACACCGATATGGTCAAATTTATCCCCTTTATTCTTCTATCCCACATCCTTCATATGTGTTAATTAAATAATTTATTATTTAATTAATATTCCCTTTCTTCTAATGTTCCTAAGGTATTTAATTAAATAATTAAATACTTTATCTCTTATCCCCTTTCTTCTCTAAATTAAATAAGTACTCTAATTTATTTAATTTAGTCATTTGGCCTTATGAATTTAAATCAATTTTAAATTCATCTTTTTCTCTCTCCTTGTCCCATCCTCCATAATTCCTCTTTAATCTAGATTAATCTAATTAATCTACGATTAAGATGTGCACACTCCTAATTAGGAGTAGTGTCACATCCTTCATAATTCTCCACTTGCCCTTAATCCTTCATTAATTTGTCTAATCTCTTGTTTGCACAACTTTAATTACTTGATTAGGTCAACCTAATCCTTATGCCATTTATGGCATACCCTCAAGTCAATTTTCATTAATTGCTTTCTCCTTTTGGAGAATGCAACCCATTTACTCATGTGAATTTAAAATTCACATTTATTCTCCCCATGTCCTTTTAGGAATTTTTAATTCCTCTCCTCTTCCCCATGTGGATATTTGAGGAATTTTAAATTCCTCAAACATCACATCACCCATATTGAGACAAGGACCTCCTTTATGAGGAGATCTTTTCCCAATCCCAAGGTACCATAAGGTACCTCCACCTGACTGGACACATGGTAAGATGTAAGGGCTTGTGAGTTCTCAACTCACCCTAGCCCTTGATCTCATCCAAGGTGGCCTCATCCTGGCCCTTCATTTCTTAGAGGCACTTCCCGTAAAATTAGAGAATTTTTCCCTCATTTAGAACAATCATCAAACACACAATCTTGCACTTCAACTCTCAAGCATTCAATCTAAACCATAACCTCCATTATTGCAGTTCCATTTGCATCCACATTGTGCATCTATCCAAATACCCACTTGCATCATTGGATTCCCCATCTCATCCCCATTGTTTTTCATTAGGTTTTATGCTATTTACCATCAAAAGGAGCACACAATCAAATGAATCAATAGGGCCAACCAACTCATCAACTTGGGAAAGGTAACATATTTCTTTTTGTATTTTGTTTTGTTCAAGTTCAACTAGGCTAATCATTGATGTGTTGTTTGTTGCATTCCCCTTTTTTTGCATTTTAGACTAGGAATTCACCTACATAGTTCTAGCACGCCCAGTGGGACCCACATCATGGGTCTATACTTTCACGTTTGTTGTTGTTTCACATTTTGCAAGTTCAAATTTTACACATAGGGGTGAATCTTTCTAGTTAAAGAGGTAAGTTTGAAGACACCAAAGGTGAAAGAAAATTCTCCCTTTATTGGAAAGGGGCGAATCTGAGTCTAGGGGTGAATGATCTCTTATAAGAGGTGAACTTGCAGTGGTCTCTAAAAAATGGGAAAAAATGATCGCGTTATAGAGGTGAAAACAAAATTTCCCATCTTCTCGAATAGAGGAAATAGTGAATTTTCCCATCCTCCCATAACAGGTGAATTTGACCCAAAGAATAGGAAAATTTTCCTCATATAGGGGCAAATTTTCCTCATACAGAGGCAAACTTGAGGTACATCTGAAACTTAATTTTTCAGTTTTTAGCTTCAATTTGGTTTCGTTTTTAGGTACTGACCTACTGACTCATCTGTTTGTGAGTGTGGCATTTCACTAATTATTTGTGTAGCAACTTGTCTCTCATTTTTCAAAGATCGATGGTCAAAATTACTGACGTATTTTCTATAGGACGATTAGTCGAAGACCCCTTTAGGTAGTCTGTGTATTGATTTCCATACTAGCTAGGCACACGTAGCTTTAATTAAAGGGTCAATATACTTTATTTTTCATGCTTGGGAGTAGACTATTGACATATCCAATCCCCTTGCACCTTTCGATGATCTTGGGTGACAAGAAATCATAGTTTACTCTAGTCTAGTCTAGTCTACCCAGGAGGTGCTAGTGCATCTAAGCTCTCCCCTTGCACTATGTGCAAGCCTAGGGACCAAATTTTTTTTCTAGTATCTTCTTCCCTTAGTGGGACTTGCCTGGGATTTCATCACCTAGGGGACAATCCCAACCACGTGTTACCAGCGGGGTATATAAAGGGGGGAGAGCTAAAGCTGTACCTCAATCCAGTTATGTCATGTTTAGCGAAATGTTGAAGCTAAGGTGATACCTAGATAAGATGTGTAGGGTTGGTCCAAGTTTCCAGTACCTTGCTCGGGCTCCTGATCCATGCTTGTGATAGGCTGGTGTTCACAGTTGTGCCTCACGTAGCTAGCGTATATCAAGGATGCACAAGATAGCCTTGTTTAGCCTAGATAAAGACATGTGTTTTAGTCATGGCTTGGTGTAGTTTAGGGGATGCACACCATACCCTGGAGTTACTCACCATGTACTCCCTTGGGTTGAGATAGAAATCCTTGTAGTGGGCTATGATAGTCCTCAAGAGAGAGTGTGAAGGTGAGCCTGTGGTGTATGTTGATGACCTTGTGCCATTGGAATGCTAGCTATCTGCCCTTGCAAGAAAGGGCGATCTAGATAACCACCCCAGTATCACAGAGTATTAACCTTGGGTTTTCCACTTAAGGTGGTGGGCCTACATCAAGTTTGTAAACCTTCAACACTAATTTTAGGATTGTGCTGCCTGATGTGTCTTCATTGTACGATACCAGTGCTTTTATTTTCAGTTGAGTTAGTCTAGCCTTCTATCTATTGTTTGTTGTGCTTGTTGTCCTTTGACACAGTCAACCTCTACCTATAGAGGCAAATTTTCCCCTTACAGAGGAAAATTTTCACTTCAGACAAATGATTTTTCGCTACAAAAGGGTGATTCTATGTTTGAGTCTAGTCTAGGTCATCGCTTTGGGTGAATTTGTCTTTGTCAAAGGTGAGTTTTCCTATGGGTCACTTTTAGGCGACCCCATTTTCACGCATTCTCTAGAATAGGTGAGTCTTCCTAGCCTTTAAGTAAGTCTTTTTCAATCATCATCTGTCGAATTCGCCCATTTTCCATAAAATAGGTGAATTTTTCCTCTATAGGGGTGAACCTGCTGTCCATAGGGGCAATCTTGTTTCTAGTGTGAGTCATCCTGTCAATCATCATCCATTGAATTCACTCATTCTCCTTAGAAAATATGAATTATTCCCACTTCTTGGGTGAACCTATTGTCCATAGGGGCATCCCCGCTCAATTGTCATCCATTGAATTCACCTGTTTTCCTTAGAATAGGAAAAATTTTCCTCTTCTGAGGTGAATTTTTTTTCCGCCTATGTCATCCTCATTCATACAAGTCAGGAATTAGGAAAATTTGGTTGTTCGTTAGGTGGTCCCATTTTTAGGGTAGTCCATTCCCTATCCATATAGTTTAAGAAATAGGTGAACTTTTCATCCCGTTAGGAAAACTTGTCACACCGTTGGGCAATTTTGAAAATCTAGTCCACCCATTCCCTAGTTTTAGGAGATCCTGCATTCCCCAAAGGCGATTTTTTCATCCAATTAGGTGAATTTGAATCACAAATTCTCCCTTTTCTTGTGTGTACCTCATTGATAGGCGAATTTGCTTCCCAACTTTTCTCATTTCTAGTGAGCCCTTTAGAGTATAGGTGACTTTGCATCTCAACTTCACCTATTTCTTGTGAGTCCTTCAGACATAGGAAAATTTTCTTCCCTAGAATAGGTGAGTTTTCTCAACATAGAGGTGATTTTTCTCCCCTTAGATAGGCGAAGTTGTGACCTAGAGAGGTGAATTTTCATAACACAGAGGCATATTTTCTTCCCATACAAATTCTAGAGAGTTAATCCTTCTGACCCCTAATATCTTGTTGTTTTCCAAGTCCTTTTTTGTGGTCAATTTTTTTTTATCATCATCCATTCACCCGTAATCATCACTTTAGTCCGTCTGCATTTTCCAAAAGTCACCCATTGATCAATAAAATCATATAGGTGCATCTTAGAACATCTCTAGACTACATATCTATTATCAATTCATTGATCCCAATCCCCTAGACTATGTTTTAGAGATCTTTATCCAAGTTGGCTTAGGTACTTGATCCCGATTGTCATCCTCCACTCTTAGGATTGTCATCCATCTTGAGTCAACAATCATCCATGACCCAATCAATCTACTTCCATCTTGAGGTGGATTCAGTACCATAATCATCCTTTATGTTCTTTAATCCGATTGTCAGCACCTTATGTCACCTAGTTTGATCTCTAAACTTGGTTTAGAATTCATCTCATCATCCTATCTAATCAATCATCCAATCCTATCGATCGTCCCATCCCATCAATCAATATAATTAAATCCAATCACATCCTCTATCCAATCATCCAATTAATCAATCCATCATCCAATCCAATCAATCCTTTAGTATTCATCTAGATCCTTCATTTAAGTGCATCCTAGGGTGTAGTATCATAGTACCCGATCACAAGAAAAGAAACTTATGGCATAACAACAGGCTCAAGGTACCTAGCCTAACATCCCTCAGGATCCTAATAACAGTGGCTCATTACAATCCAATACTGAGGTCCATAATACTTCACCTCCTGGTGATGAAAGCATGGTCAATCAAGCTAAAGTCATAGCTAACGAGTAACTCAGTAATCCCACCAATGTTTAAATGATAGATCATTTCCTCAATGAGTGTGGGGATAAAATCCTTGCCACCTTACTCTTGAAGGGATTCAAACCGCCACCTAAAATTGACCTATCCAAATACATCAACATCGCACCCCCTCCAATGTCTCAGGACCCTCAAAATTCATAGAACGTTCTGGGAAACTTGTATGTACCTAAGGGTCTACTGGTGGATAATTGGTATCAACCTAGGTTTGGGAATGTTATGCTCTATCAAGTCTCAAACCTCCCTTATGTTCTGATTTCAGTCATGGGAGCATCACCTAATCCTAATGATCCCCTTGCTTATGGTATGCCATAGAATCTACCACCTTCGCCATCTGCCATGCCTGTCCTGCAAGGTTTGACCCCTATACCTTCTGCACCACCTCTTCCACCTAATCAACCAATTCAACCACTAGGAAATACTGGGGGAAACCCTTTTCTTGCACTGCCACCACCTCCGGGATCTAAACCAGCATCAAACTTACTACCGCCTCCTTTCACATCTCAACAATTGCCTCAAGGCAATGTCCCATCCTTTCAACAACCTCCGTTAACTTGCAACAAGTCACCTCCTCACAACCACCTCACCAATAGGTGACATGGCATACTACTATCCCATTGCAAGCACCACAACATACCGCCATTTCATCTTAAGTGCCACAACATACCGCCATCCCATCTCAAGCGCCACAACATACTACCATTCCCACACAACCTCCACATCAAACAACACGGGCCACTTCATAGCCTCAACAAACATAAGTCCCCACACATCAACCAAAAGTCTCCCAGTAGCATCAAATTCCATCTTTCCCTCTCTATCAACAATCGCTGCATCATCAAAAACCACCCCAGCACACCCAAATCCTGACACAAACGCAAGGAAATCCTCTTGCTCAATACCTTTACCATCCATCAAGCACATATGCTGCTTTCACTACTCCATCCAATCCCAATCCCAATCCTGCTTATCAGAACCCTCAACAATCCCAACCACCACCACCTTACACAAATACCTAACAATCACAATCTAATCCTTATTACCAAACATCCAATCCACAATAACATGATCCACATGCTACCCACTGGCCTAATTCTACTTATAATTATAAATCTAATCCATATTTCACCCAACAACCACCACCGTACCAACAGGGTGCTTCCATCACCTTAGATTACCAACAACAACCACCATATCAACTAGGTGCTCCCAACTCATCATATTACCAAGCTCCCCCACCATATTAGCAAGGAACTTCCACTTCATATTATCAAATTCCTCCACCATATCAGCAAGGGGCTTTCACTTCATATTACCAAAATCCATCATCCTATCATCAATCCTACATCAATCCACAACCACAACCCACCTATACCAATCAGTATTAGCAAGAACCTCCATATATGCCTCCACCAACATACGATCAAACCACTTCAACTCCATCTTCATCCTACCAACAATATGCTCCTTACAATCAATCCAATCCATCTAATCCACCTCCATCAACACCTGCTAATAAGGAGTGGGAAGAGGTCAAAGCTGCATTAAAAGAATTGCAAGCCAGGGTTGGAATCAAGGAACACTGAGAGGGGAGGTGAATCAATGTTCTACAAAATATAACTTTATTAACTCGATCTTTAAACCACTTATATCATTGAATGAAAAGAAGGATGCATGAACACAAAACAAGCAACCACAACACCATAACACAAGGATTTTTTGTGTGGAAACCTTGTTAGTGGAAAAACCGCGGTGGAGGTCAATCCACAGTATGAGTTGACTCAAAGAAAAGTGATTACAAAAGGAATACACATGCATTCAGGCACACTGCCTAGAGCTCACTACTCAAATACAAAAAGAAGACTCACTGTCTTACAAAAAGATTTGGATTACATCTAGAAGATTTGAACTAAGAAAATAACATCTACTAATGCCTGATTATAGTTCCAGTTAAGCACATTAATTGCTTTCTTGACCTTCTATTTGATTATGCTCTTCTACTCTATCTGCTTTAATTTGGATCACAAATCCTTTTTTGCACAAGTGAAACTGTGCATAATCACTCTACAATCCTTCTGACTTTTGAAATACACACCAACACACTTCATACATATATACAAATGATATAAACAATTACTTATATATATTCACAACTAAAGATTTAATCAACCACATGTTGGCTTCAACAAAACATAAAATATTGACAAACTGCCAGCTCAAATCATGAATAATTTTAAATGCGAACAAACCAAAGTCAGCCACAACATAGTGAGGACCCAGATTAGCATGCTTGAACATGAAAACACTTAAAAAATTACTCCTCGAATATCCGTAACATGCTATATTCATCAAGTCGGCCTTTTTGCACTGTTAAGTAGAAAATCAATCAACCGGATCTTCTAACTTTAGAACGATCAATATGAGGCTCTAAGATTCAAGGATAACATATATCATACATTGAAAAACCTTCCTTGATATCCACAACTCAAAATGATAACAAAAGATTTCATATGAATCGATGAACACAATTCTATCAAATGCTCTGTTCTAGTTTGATAGTTAATCACAAAACTTCATTATGACTTCTGATATGATCAAATACTGACATGCAGATTGAATCACTGACTAGGGTTGCCATAAATGACAACACCAAATGAATTTTGTAGTGTCTCTTTCCAACAATGCCCCCCTTTTGCAATGATGGCAACACTTAGTGAAAAATGACTAAGTGTAGGATCAGCATGAATTACAATGCAAACCTTCAAAACTTGAAAAAACAACTCCCCCTAAGATGATTAAGGAATTTTTCACTGTCCCATACTCCCCCTTTGACATCAATGGCAAAGGAAAGAATCTGCATACCAAAAATCAAACAAAAAATTCTATGAACAAACTGCATATGTACAAACATGCTTCTACATCTTACATCAACTTGAATATATCTACAAAATTACTCTTCAACAAGCTCAAACTAGTGTCCCAACGCTTTTTGAGACTCTCCAAAATAGTCATGTGAGCACAAAATAAGTAAGATTGCATCTCTGGAGACTCAAGGTTTTTTGGATCACTGACCACCATAACATCTTGTGCTTCCTTCAATGCACTAAGCATTGTGTCCATCTAAGAACCAATTAGTCCTCTCAACTCACAAACTCTTTCAACAATTTTTCCTTCTTCATGCTTCAGAATTTTAATCTTTCCAATAGAAACGGTTAGAGGATCAAATGCTTGAGAGATATCTGCTAACTATTTCTCATATTCTTTCATTTTCTTTTCAATGTCCTTAGTGAATTTAGACTATGATAAGCATGACTTATAAATGTTTCCACCTTTAGAGAAAGCACTTTGAATATTCTTCACATAGGTAGCTACCAAATATTTATCATTAACAATCATTCCCTTCAATCTACTAAACCTTTTAGCATCAAATTCCTTCTGAACTTATCCATAGCCAACTTTTCAAGTGACTCGAAGTGAGTACTTACAAAATTAACAAGTTTCTTCAGCTGAATGGATGGGGAATCAGATGAATCCTTGACATATGAAGGCATGATCTTCTCTAGAATATCAGATGCAAGACTTAACAACTCACTATCTTCAATATGAGATTTCAGAATCTCCTCCCTTGCCTTGGCTTGAGAAAATGATGCAACTTTCAGCTTCTCAATGGGAGATAAAGTAGCCAAGTTGATAGGACCTTTAACTAGTTCAAGATCAAACTCCTCCTGTTGTTCTTCTAAGAAATCCTTTATTGCCTTGGCAATGTCTCTTGCTTCCACAAGAATCTCCTTCACTTCAGTCATCTTTTCTTGAATCATTGATTCTTCCATAGCTTCAGGAATCTCAACTTCATCAACCGACACAACTTTAGGAGCTTTAGTCTCCATAGGAATTTTAGTGTCGTGTATATCTAGAGGATTCAGACTATCCTCAAATGTGTCCTCTTCAATTCCCAGACCAAATGCAACATCTTCAACATGCACTTCTTCAAAAACAACATTGTATCTATTTTTTGACAGAATTGCTTTAAGGATTTTCTCAGTGTCTTTTTCCACTTCTTCAATCTACCCAATCATTAGCTTATTCACCTTTGTCTTTCTCTTAAAATCCCTTTTAGCTTCATTGAGAATATTCTCCATCTCTTCTATAGACATCACCAGACACAGATCAACAAGTATCCATTCTCTCATTTTCTCTTCTTCAGTTCTTTCATTCACTCTCCTCATTTCTAAAACTTAATATAGTGCTTTAGGAAACTCATACATTATTTCAATGAGAGTCATATTGAAATTATTCAAATAATTTATTGTAGCTTATTCAATAATTCTTTGACTGACACTATCAAAGGTGTCATACCATTCACAAAGTGGCCTAAGATTACCATCCTTAATCAAAGATTTTTCCACTTCTTCTATAGACATAACTGATTTTTCAGATTTCATCTTTTTCTTTGCTTTCTCTTCACTGAAGGGCTTGTCCTTAGATACTTTTGATGCCTTGGTGCCCATATGCTTAATTTCTCTTACCTCTTCACCAGACTCAGTTTCTTCATCTTTCGAAACAATAACATAGACTCTTGTGCTCTTTTCCTTCTTCCTCTTTCCTTCTCTATTAGATGTCTTGACTTGAGCTTTCACATGAATTGATTTGTTTGTAGGACCAAATGAGAGAGTAGAGCTCCTTGTGGATCTAAATATGGTAGAGGATGCTATTAGACTAGCAGACTTAGTTTTAGTTGGCTCTCTTGCTTCAGCTTGTTCTCTTTTCCTCCTAGCTTCTCTCACTGCTTCAGCTGGTATCCGCATGCTTTCTACAAAAGCTTCAACTTCCATTCTTACCTTCCAGATTATCATGGGCTTCTTCAATTGAGCATGAACTTCCATATTCTTTTCCTCAAAGGGACCAAACCTTTCTTCTATTAGATCTTGAGGTTTACTTAGCATGTGTTGAGCATACAGCTCCAAAATTTGTTCTTCAACCTCATAACCCATAGGCATTATCCACATTGTTGTAGGATCAGAAACTTCCATCAAACACTGATCAATATCAACCATGAAGAAAATTGTATCCTTATACTTTTCCACAATAGATGTAGGAATCCTTTCTATGGCTTGCATTTCATTCTGAAAGTTTTTGAAATAACCCAAGATAGCAGTTTTTATAGCTTTGTTGTCACCAATTCCATACAAGATATCTCTAATTTAAACACTACCATTTTATCACCTTTCCATTGCACTTTTCCAACTCCCAGAACTTCATTCATGAAATAAAAGAATAAAAATAGCAATAGATTACCATACTTGAAAGAATTCTTCTTATCCTTTTTGATTTTTCCAAGATTCTCAATTAGTTGGCTCCAGAGTAACTCACATAGATCATAATCTGCATTTTCTTTGACCATTTGATATGCTGCATAGATTGTTGTACTAGATATAGAATTTTCCTGGCTAGAGTGATAAATATTGTACCCAATGACCATAGAAGAAAATATCACAACCACTTCAATAATATCATTTATTGTAATGGCTCTTGTTGATGTGTTTTTTATGCACTTCTCAACACAGGCAGTGTGTAGGTGCACTACCTCTCTTGAAAGACAATCTTCCACAATCAAATTGTAGAACACTATCCCAAGGTCTCTAATGTCAGGTCTTGACAGTGCTTGGAATATCTCAGTTGATTTATGTGATTTGCTAGAATCACAAGGCAGACTTATGGATGAGTTACAAAAAATGGGAAGTTGGATCTTGAAATGGAGTTCCAAAGACGAAGAAGTTATTATGCATTTGATGCAGGTTCAAACAATAGTCTTGAACTCCATTTTTATCATTGGATTTAGCTTTACAATGTGCAATGAACCTTTCCTAAGGTACTTACAAAAAAAAATGAAAAAAGGGCAAGGAAGAGAGAAGTCTCCTGGATCTGCAACTAACTGTGAACAGTGATAATGGGGTTCCTGTAATGGATAGCTTCCTGGAAACAATATTCCACTTAACCAGAAATCTCACAGTCTCATGGAATTTGTGCTATCTTCTAAGGTTTGCAAATATTTCATCTTTCATTCACCATATGCATGCATGAACAAAGATGAAAGTGTGGAGCAGATTTGAATTTAAGCCCAAACTAACTTTACATAGCTATCTACCATCAGTAAACAACAAAAAGTATGGACTAAGAAGGCATCTACACTGCATAAATTTTCACAACCACATAACAACATTCCTAAAATCTACCAAAGAAATAAATCAGTTAACTAGAACAACAGTACAAACCTAATTAAAGCATCTAACAATGGAGGTTGAATCAAGTAACATGTAAGAAACTTAGAAAATGCACCAAGTCAATGTATTTTCATTATAAATTTCTGTAGCATGTCTTGACAACAACTCAACTCCCCTTTGCAAATGAGAGGAGAGCCCTATTTATAGTGCCCCAAAATTCAAATGAATTTCCAAGATTGCTTCTCATTGTGTGGCCAAGATTCATTACAAAATAGGGTTTCACCAACCCTTAATAAATTACAATTTAAAATTACATTTTGTCCCCTTTCCCTATTTTGTCCTCTAGTGACAACACTGTAGCATTTTATCTTTTTGCTAATTGTTGTTTATTGTGGCTACTCTTCAGAAAGCTCTTTATCATCAATAGGGATGTCCTCCTGCTTCTTCGATGCTGTATATTCCATGAACTTCAAGATGACGGGCTGGAGTTTGTCCACCTCAATAATCTCGTATTGCAGCATTTGGTAGCTCCATTCCTTTGCATTATCTTCTAGCTTTTTCTAGTCCTTGTCGTACTTTGTACCTTGATCCCTGAACAACTCTGATTGGTTGAAGGCACAGGCAGTAAAACTCATGAATTCCACCATTATTTCACTAGACATCCCGTCCTCCATTCTGTTTTGGAAGTAAGGTTTCAATTTTTTAGGATCCATTTGTACTGCGGGCATATCATACTCCATCATTAGCTTGAGATAACGAGCACATTCCACCCTAATCTCCTTGATCCATTCTATGTCAGGATCCACTTTGCTCATTATTTGCTCCAACCTTTCCTTCCTGTTATTGTAGTCCCACCAGCACACATCTATCAACCAGTGATCGTCCTTGTTGAACACAAGCTCCTTTTCCCATGTGGCTTTTGGTAACTGAAGGATAGCTTCGATCTTAGGAAATGTGGAGTCGTATGCTATAGGAAAGTCGGTGCAGAGCTTCCTTGTGCCTTCCAAAGATTATTGCAGATCTAAGAATTTGTTGGCTATTCGCACAACCCAACTGATTCCAATGTTCTCGACATACAAGACTTGTCGGAACAAGCCCTCCATAGTCTTTTCCAAGTTCTTTCTTCTCTCCATCTTATTGATTTGTTCTTTGGATAGCAGTTGGGGTGTAGTTGTGGATGTGGTAGGCAAGTCATCCACCAAAGACCATTGCTGGATATAATCTATTCAAGCAGCCACTGCGCTTTGAGCTCATCTTTTGAAATCTTGTCTTGTTTTATCAGATGCACCACCGTAGCCACTGACTCCTCAAGATTCCCTACCTTCTATTCTCTGGTGGCCATCCCTAGATCCATGGTGGAGATGTTGTAAGTTATCCCTTCCTGACCTACCACAGGCATGGCTATTTGCATAGCTTGAGACCCAGAGGCGTCCATCGTTACCCTGGATCTAACCTTAGGCCTTTTCTCTTTTCTAGTTGTAACCTGTGCTCAGGCCAGGATGGCCTCCAACTTTACTATTGGGTCCCTTGGCGCGAGGGTTTTCTTCTCAAGCTGTCTTTCAAGCCACTTAGGCATAGTGGCCTTTTATTTAGGTGATTCATGATCACCTTTACCTTCCTTGGTTGAGACCTTAATTTCCCCACCCTTGGGGGGCTCTTTTTCCCTTTTAGCAACATCTCCTTCTTCGTCATCGGAGTCCTGGATGAAAACGAGGCACTTGATACGAAGCTTGGTAGATAATAGTTGTTGGGGACTTTCTTCCTTCTCTATCTACTTGGTTTTCTTGTCTTCAAGTTTGTGTTCCTTGGGTTGCTCAATTTTGATTATCTTGATAGCTAGAGCCTCACCCTCCAGTTTATCTCTCCCTGGACTATCTTCGTGTTGGTGTCTGTTTCCTCCAAAAGGTGACCCTTCTTCCATCTTTTAGTACCCTTCAACTGTTGGGCCATCTCCTCTTCAAGATCATCATCGAAAGTTTGCACGATGATCCTACCACCCGCACCGTCCTCCTCATCCCCGCTCTCTGAGGAACCAGTTCCCTCCTCCTCATAGGCCACCTTGTCAATTGTTTGATGCTCATACTCTAGGTGCTCGTGATATTCATCGGCCTCTTCTTCAAATGGATTCAAGGCTTCTTGCTCTTGCTTCTCCCACTCCTTAGAGATTAGCATGGTGGCTTCCATAGCCGGTGGCCCTATTAGGGGTTGTGAAGGTTTTGCAGTAGTGAGGACCTGAGCTAAGGTTGCTTGAAGTGTGGGATCCATGAGGATCTGGGAGAGCTCGAAGGGGATATTTTGCATATACTGGGAGAAGGCCTCAGGAAAAGTGGATACGGGTATAGGTGCTGTCACCGCAACTAAAGGGAGCGATGTGGTGGGTGACATAGCAGTGGAGGAAGGAGGAGTAGTCATGATGGAGGAAGAGTCAATTACAATCACGGACTCTACCGGAGGTGAAGGAGCAAGATGGATAGAGATGTCCACTACCGGCGGGGATGTGGCAATCATGGCCAGAGAAGTAGGTGGTGCAGCAGTCGAGGCATGGAGAGCCAAGAGGGGTTCTAATTGATCTGTACCCTTTACCTCTTCCTCTTGGATTAAGGGATGCTCTGGCTTACCCCCTATTCGCTTAAGTCTTTTGGAGGCTGAGCCCCCTCTTTCTTTTCTTGTATAGACCTTGGGGTCAGGAGACTGTTCTATTTTTGTTTCTTTCCTCTTCTTGGATCTGGTGATTGGAGGAGACTTGGATGTCCCGCTCGTTGAAGTGGTGGCAACAGCATCCTCCATGGAACTTGGCTTACTTTTGAGCCCTTCATAAGTCAAAATTACTTCCTTCTATTTTAATTGGGCTACCTGCTCATCAACCCATTCCCTGGTACAAGCCAAGATTGGCTTGGTTATAATATCGAGGTCATCGACCTCCTGCTCATCCCAGTCAATTGTTGGTATTGGAAAATTGGTGACTATAGGGTACCTAGGGTCCATTATGGTGCTCTCGTCTTCCTCGACTTGGTTTGGTATGGGAAATGGCTGTACCTTCCTTACAAAATGTGCAGTCATCTGCATATAGTGCCTTTCCTGTACCTCTTTATCATCTTGACAATCCCCCCAAAGTCTTCAATGTGGTGTAGATGAGCAAACCCTGGTCCTAGTGACTTCCTTATGTGCCCATATGGATCCATCTGTGGGCAAGCAGTGTGTAGATGAAAATGATAATCCTTCAGTTCCTTCTCATAGTTACTAGCGCACTAGGAAGTTCGTAACTTATACATGCCCTGGCCAAGAGTCATGGGATAAGAGATCCCTGCCATGTGTTTGCCACTGAAGACTACCTAGATGTGTTGGAGCTACCGAGAAAGCTCTAGTAGAATGATCCGGTCATTGGGATATCGAGGCAGCTTGTGTGGTCTTTTAGTGAAGGCTTGGGCTTGGATGTATGTGAACTTCAGGTATTGAATGAAGAGGAAGGCATATTGCTTCAAGAAGGCCCGAGCACTATGGGAAACCCTTCTTTCAAAATCCCTGACAATCATTCTGATGATGTGGCCAATGAAGGCGTCATTCACTCTGCAATACTCCATAAAATTTTGGTATTGGAGTTGGGGATACCTGTCATAGGTTTTTAGTTTCTGAGCCTACTCTTCATCGGGTGCCACAAACAACTCATTGTATTGCCTCTGATCCGCCAAGGAGTAGACAAGGTATGAAGTCATATAGAATTTGGAGCTTTTCTTCATGTTGAGGAACTACTCATGAAAGCAGTCGCTTAGTATTCCTCCCCAATAGAATGAGGTCTTTGTGGTAACATCTTTATTCCCCTGAAGGATTTGCTCAACAAAGTACACCATCCACCCCTGAAAGAAGGCCACAGTAGGGAGGCCGATAACCTTGCTTAGCATTGTGACCAAATCATGGTAGTCTTTATAGATATCACTGCAGAAGAGTTCATTAGGAACCTTCGTGGCGCTGCCCCACTTTTCCTTGAGCCAATGCTAATTTATTAACTTCTTGCAGCCTGTAGGGTTATCATCCCATGTTACCTGACACTCTTTAATGGTAGGTGTTTCCATTTCGGTGAAGGTGGGAATATGAAAGGTCTCTGTGATCTCTTCAGCTGACATATCAGCGAGAATGTTGCCATCCCTATCAATAATTGTTCTTGTATCTGGTTGATATGCCTGCCGACAGGCCATGATGAGCTCCAGGGCTACAAGAGATGGAGGAAAGCCTACTGCCTTTGCTATTCCACTTTGTCTGATAAGCCTTGCATTTTTGGTTGTTGGGTTGACCTTGACCCTTTGTTTGAACTTGTTAATATCGACATGGCTGATATTGGTGTCGGTGATTTCTTTCCAATCCATGGCAACCTTTGAGTGCACCTTGGAACTAGTATTTCATTTGGTCCTTGTCTTCTCTTCCTTAAAGAGTCTTGCCCAACTTCTTTCCTTTGTCCTTTTCGATGGCTACCCCTAAAGGTCCTGCACCCGATTCCCTATATTCTGCAAGCAAAGGCATAGTCAGCGCAATGGATCACAAAAAGTTTTCATGTTAGTCAAGATCCAATAAAATCAATTTTAAATAATCTATCGTTCATGAAATGATACTTTTACATCCTTATGATATCAGTCTTTTGATTGAGGGCTTTGGGACAATCCAGGCCCGGAGGGCCAGCCTTCCTTGGCAGGAATGCTGTTTGGAAAGGCCTACGGGGTGGAACGATCTGGGAGACCTCTCCCTACCTAACATCAATAATTTAAAAGGTTTGTAATGAAGAGGACCGAAACTAAGAACATGGGTCGAGATCAAATTTCAAGTTTGAGCTCATTTAGATCGATTTAGGAGCATCTAGAGGTACAAGGCCGGGAAGCCATCCGTAGATGGTTGTTTGAGATGTCTAAGTAGAAACGGAGTTTCAGGGATGGAACTCTGGGGTTCAAGGCCTGGCGGGTCCAAGGGTGGCCAATAATTTTGCAGTTTTGTGCACTTGGGCTTGAGGTGTCGGGAAGCTATCTAGCTTTCACTGTTCGGAGCGGCTATCACCAGATGAAAGTCCAGAAGGGGCGGCCTGGCAGACTGGACCTAGCATGAGGGTCAGACAAAATTCTCCTATAGATACCCGATCGGCGAGACATCGATCATCAAGGTGAAGTCATGGCGAACACTTCATATCTTACTGACCGATGATAGGGAGAAGGCAAATCGACAGAAGGCCCTTTCTTCAGTGTGAGGTCTTGTCGACTTCCTCAGGTCTCATCGACCACCATGGAATAAACAACCACGTTGGCAAGAGATCCTTGCAGTGAAGAGATGTCTTGGTGAGATCCTTTGTCTTGCCCACCGATGGAAAAAAAAATGCACATCGATGAGAACTCTTTCATGGATGTAATGTCTCAGTGAATCCGCAATGTCTTGCCGACCGCCAAAAAGGAGGATCAGACCCGGCATGAGCATCAGACGTTGGATTTTGATTTTGAGACTCACGGCGGTCGGGAAGTTGGAGCCCAAAGCTCAGTAAGGCAGACAAGCTTTTCTATCTCTCAACGGTGGAGACAGGATGAAGTCCCAGATGGTGGAACTTGGCGCGGTCGAGGACATTTGGAGTTCACGTTGGATTCCTAGCGACGCACGAAAGCCCCAGGTCTGGGAGGCGAAAGGCAGCTGAAGATTTTTCGCTTTGAAATCTATCATGTATATGAATGACTAAGGAGAGGTCGGGGCCTGGAGGGCAGAGTTCTGCCAGAAGTTCAGAGTTAGGGGCGGCAGAATCTGAACGGAGTTCCGAAAGGTGGACCCCGAGGCTCGGGTGGATAGGGAAACATCGCGGACTTTTGGACACGAAAGTCCGGAGGCTCAGGCCCGAAGATCCAAAACGCCGAATAGATTTATGATCAAGTTTTCAGTTTTGACAGCGGGGGAAGGATGAAGGTCTGAAGATCAGGACCCAAGGGGTCAAATTGCCATTTTGGAAAAATGTTCATCATTTGAGTTTTTGACTGCCAAGAGAGGACCCAAGCCCGGAGGGGATGAACACCCCTGCGCGAAGAACAGCCACGCTGAAGTGAAGCTCCAGATTGATCATGAAGGTACCCTCAAGGGTTTTCTCAAGTTTTAAGACATGGGTTTTGTTCGTTATATCATATTTCATCATTCACATGTCCTTTTGATCATTATTGTTCTTTTTAAGCCTTAGAAATCATGAAAACATTGTTCGAGAGGGCGAACGGAAAACCTACCTTGAACACTCGATGTGGGGAGATGTGGAATCGACTAATGATCAAAAACTGAAGGCAATGGGTGTGAGGGTGACAGTTGATGAAGACAATGGGCTCCTCTGGCAAGTTCCCTGATCCTTCTCTACAACACTGACAAGTGAGAATGATAGGTTTGGGCAAGTTATTTATACCCCCACCTCCATTAATGGCCTCATTAAATGCAAGTACGGCAAGGAATTAGGTTGGTGAATTCAAATTCGTGGACGACGGCGGAAGGCCTGGGGTTCAGAGGCCAGGAGGGCGTAGGGCGGCAGGCATTTGGAAATTTCAGCTCGAGGGTTGTTGGCAGAAAAGAGGAAGTCGGGGCTTGGAGGGCAGAGTTCCTCCAGGGGTTTGCCGTCAGGAACGATGAAACCTTCACAAAATTTTGGACGGGGAAGTCTAGAGGTTCGGGCCTGGAATGTTCAAAGGTAGTCAAGATCTTGCAATTTTTTCAGACGGCGATCATGGAGCTGGGACCCAGGGTCTGGGAAGACACAGCCCATTCGTCATTCAGAACGGTGGACATGACAGGGAAACCCAGCTAGGGAAACCCGAAGGGGCAGGCTCGGATGGGCCCAAGGCCATTGGCAGAGGCAAACTGCTAGAGAGACCCCGCGAGGCACCAGAGCTTGACAAAAAGAGCCAAGGGGAAGTATGGTCAACTTATGATGAAATTTCAGAGGCACGCTGACCATTCAGGGCACAAAAATGGGGCATGCAAAATGAGGCGACGACAAAAATGAGCTTGCAAGGCAAAAGAAAAGAGGGTCCCTATTCCAAATGGGGCGTATGTGCTGAGGGCACAACAAATGGCGACTTTGCTAGGGAAACACTCCTAAGAATTCTAAGGATAAATATTCATTCAGGACCTAGAATCTCTGGTTTCGCAAACCAGGAGTGGCTTCCAAAGGTGAATCTGGGAGAATTGGATCCTTAATTGGGTCAGTCTATAAGACATCTCATGAGTGTGTGTAGTGAGTTCATTCCTTTCTGCAAGATGCTGGCCAAGGGCTGCTGATTCAACTGAGCAAGCTACATAAATCATCTAACACCAAAAGTAACCTGAACATTGCTCTGCTGCCAGTCAGGTGTCCATAGCCCTGATAGAGTTGTCACTGCAATCCCACGGGTATTGCTCTACTACCAGCCGGGTGTCCATAGCCCCGGTAGAGTTACCCGCACACCCATACGGTCGCTTATTTTCAGAATTCCTTTCTTTTTCATTTTGATATTTATTTCAATGCACATTTCTCATTTATCATTTTGCTCGACCGGGTAAGCACTGAAGCCTACAATGGGTTTGGGACTGCAGTGGTCACTGGAGTAGACTTAAGATTTTTCACTTACTAAGGTGTCATAGCAACCATGGTACAGTCCTTTAGAAATGATTAATGTATGTTTTGTGTGAAATCCAAGATGTGTGTAAAGAGATTTGACCAAGGGTCAAGTTCTAAGATAGAGTTCAAACAAGAAAAACATTCATGGGTAGCCTTTAGAGACCAATGGTTGAGAGTGAATGCTTAGCCGAAGAACACTAGGGATGGATAGCAAAGTGAACCATCTATCAAGCGAGTATGACCACCGCAAAGAAGTTAGGGAACATCTTTTCGAAACAAAACTGTCGGGAGGGAGAAAAAACAAAAGAGTGAAGTAAAACAGAAAGATGCAAGAAAACGAAAAAGGGCAACCAACCCAAACCTATATACAAATATTTACAAAGAAGAGCTCGAATGAGCTCAAGCCTAAAAGTAATGCTTCAGGTGTTGCCCGATGATCGGCAATGGGATGTTTTCACCAGTTAAAGTCTGTAGGTGGAAGGCATTGTCTCCTAAAATCTCAACTACCTGAAAGGGGCCAAGCCAAAGCTTGTCGAATTTGTTGTGTCCCCCTTTCTTTTCATGGGCCTTGTCCCAATACAGGACCAAATCTGAAATTCTAAAGGCTTTGATTTTTGTTCGGTGGTCGAACCATCTCTTAACCACACCTTGATGTTTGGCAAAATTTTTTATTGCACAGTCTTAGATTTCCTCTAAAAGCAAGAGCTCATATAACCGAGCTTCCCTATGATCTCCCCCTTCATAAAAGTCATTGATAAACTACAAAGTGGGAATCTTCAGATGGATAGGAAATATGGGCTCTAGGCCATAAACAAGGTGGAATGGGGAATCGTCGAGGGAAGCCTTATGGCAAGTGCAGTCTGCCCAAAGGGAAAAACGGAGCTGGGTATGCCATTCCTTGGGATTCCTATCTAGCAATTTCTTGATCATGGTAATCAAGTTTCTATTCGTGGAATCAATGAGGCCATTGCCTTGGGGTTAGTAATTGGATAAAAACTTAAGGGCAATCCCGTAGTTGAATACCCAACTAGAAAATTTCAATGAAGCAAAATTAGGTCCATTATCACACACCAAAGCATAAGGACAACCAAAGCGATTTAAAATAAAACTTTCCAAAAAATTAGTAACTACTTCAGTTGTGTATTGCTTACATACGATTGTTTCTATCCACCTAGTGTAGTAATCAGTTGCGGTAAAAATGTACTTGTGTCCTGCGGATGATGGAAGGCATACCGGACCGATGAAATCGAGGCCCCACTACGCGAATGGCCTTACCTCTAGCACAGGTTGCAGTGGGACAGCAACATTCTTTTCCCTGGTGGCAGCTGTCTAGCATGTGTGACATGAGAGAACATGGCAATGAGCATCTTTGAAAACAGTTGCCAAATAATATCCCGCTCTCAATATCTAGTGTGCCGTGGAAGGACCGGGACCGTGGCCAGTGCCAAATTTGTCATGAAACTCTTTTAAGACTCGGTCCGCTTCTTCCTTGCCCAAACACCTTAAATAAATGTCGTCATGGTTATTCTTGTAGAGAATGGACCCTTGTAGCATGTAACTGTTTCATTTTAATCTAAGAGCACACTTTTTGACTCCCTGCAAGTGCAGTGGACATTTATGGTTCAGTAAATAATAAATGATATTCTCATACCATTCTCCCGGGGAAACATCCTCAAGCTGGTACTGCTGCACAATGAGTTCGGGTCCAGCCCCTACTGTTGCTTCAACAATTATGCAGGTAAGTTCCTGTCCTCTCACCAGCTTCATCAATTGGATCTCCATGTCATATTCTTAGAGCAGGGTGACCCATTTGGCCCTCCTTTCACCCAATTCATTTTGCATGAGCAGCATTTTTATTACTGGGTTGGGGACAATAGCAAACACCTTATTGCATAGGATATAGTGCCAAAATTTCTTCACCCCTCTGATGAGAGAATATTCCTACTTTTCTATGTTGTGGTAGCGTAATTCAGCATCCTTCAGGGGAGCACTCATGAAGGTGATCAGATGCTCATTTCCTTCATCGTCCTTCTAAGTCAAAATGCTAGTACAAGAATGCTCTGAAGCAAACGAGTAGATATAGAAAGGCTTCAGATAATCTGGGCTGACTAACACAGGTGCCTCAGTAATGGCCCGTTTGATTTTTTTGAAGTCTTACTTGGCTTCGGGAGTCCATTCCACTTTGGCATCCTATTTAAACATATCATTGAGGGGCTTAAAAATCTTTGGGAAACCCGTGATGAATTTCTAGACAAAGTTGATCTTGCCGAAGAAGGATTTTAATTCTTTCTTGCTGCCTAGTGGTGGGATTTTTAGCAATGACTGGATACATTCAGGGTCTATGGAGATTCCCTATTCTGAAATGATGTGTCTGAGCAATCTACCTTCAGTCACATCGAAAATGCACTTCTTGGGGTTAAGGGAAACCCCAAACTCCCTGCACCTCTGAAACACCTTGCATAAATCAGAGAAGTGATCACTTTGCCTTTTAGAAAACACAGTTAAATCATCCATGTAGATGATTATGCACTTTCCAATCAGATCTTTGAAGACGATATCCATGGCGCGTTGGAAGGTGGTGCTAGCGTTGATGAGCCCAAAAGGCATTCTTCTATAAGCAAACGTCCCCCACTTGGTGGTGAATGTTGTTTTATGATGATCTTCATACTGTACTATTACCTAGTTATACTCGGATTATCCATCGAGGAAAGACATCATCTGGGAGCCTATGATGATTTGCAACACCTCATCCAATGAAGGCACTGGATAGTTGTCCTTCTCCGAAGCCCAGTTCAAATTGCAAAAATCTACATATAATCGAATCTCCCCATTCTTTTTTCTGACCGGAACCAAGTTGGCCACCCATGTGGAATGCCTAACTAGGAAAATAATCCTTGCAGAAAGCAACTTCTGCACTTCTTTGTAAATGATGGATTCTAATAAGGCATTGATAGGATGTTGCCATTGATGGAATGGTCTCACTTCCGTCTTGAGAGGTATGGTGTGCGTGATGATGGAGGTTTTATATTTCTTTAAATCTTCATAGCTCCATGCCACCACGTCATGGTACTTTCACAATGCATATGTGATTCGCTTCTTTTCTTTGGGCATACATTCTTTACCAATAAGAACATTCTTCATCTCCTCGACTGTCCCGAGGTTGTGAGCATCGCACTGGTTGCTTATGGCCTCCTTCTTCATTTGTCGATTCTGTTATCTGATCTGATCCAAATTGAATATATGTTCCAACTGAACCATGCCTCTGGGAATCGTATTGGTTTTGAGATTAATAACTCCCTCTATGTCCAATTCGGCTTCCTGCGGATCAGCTTCATCAATTATTTGGGCTGCGAAGACATCAGAACTCGTGATAAATTCAAGAATATGTTTGTCATCATTAAATACCTAAAAATGAGTGACATTATCTGGGACCGATGGTGTAGATGTCAACTCAACCATGAATTTCTTGAGTCTGGACAAAGAGAGGGGTTGCAAAGTGTTGGCTGCTTGAGCCAAGGCATCAGCTGTACAATTCTAAGCATGGGGAATCAGGTTTATATTGAATGCGTCTAAACCTTCTAGGAGATTCCAAACCCTATGCCTATAGTTTACAAGTCTTCTATCATGGTAGGAGTATAACTTCCTAACTTGCTTAACCACGAGTTCAAAATCCCCAAAAACTTGCAGCACTTTGACATTTTTCTTCAAGGCCATGAGAAAGCCATGGACCAAAGCTTCATATTTTGCTACATTATTGGTGCAATAAAAATGCAATCTATGAGTGGTGAGAAAGGTCTTACCCATTGGGCTAATGAGTTCAAACCCAGCACTAGCTCCTTGTTTTGATTTGGACCCATCAAATCAGAGCATCCAACATGTGGAAAGTTCTTTAACTTCAGGTCTGACTAAGTTCTTGCTCCCTTTTAGCTGGGTGACTGCCTCTGTGATCTTAGGGGAGTTTTCTAGCTCGACGTACTGATCAATAGGTGGTTTTGTTGGCACCTCCTTTGGTGTTTCTGTCTAAGGGGCAACTAAATTTTTAACATGTTCAACTTACATTTGACATAAACAACAATCAAACTCAGAGTGGGCAACATTGTGAATCCTGCACCAATTTGGCAACAAGAGATCCTAGAAATTCATTCGGGCACCCAAGCTGAGTTGGTCCCTAGCGCACTTTTCTATGAATTCTTGGAAACCACTGAGTAACCCCTAGTTGTCACCTTCATCAGGCTTGTCATCTGACTCTACCAACATTTCTGTACTCGGAGTTATTTGAGTAAAATTAATCAGAGGACTGCATAACACTAGGAGTACTTCGGCAACACATTCTTCCTGAGGCTCGACCTCATTTTGGTAGGCGAAAGGTCAGTAATTTCCCAATTCTGTCTCAACAAACAACACTTTGTTGAGATTATTGTATTCCGTGATCATATATTTCATACGGGGCTTACGGTCGATACAGATTTGTTTTGGCAGCCCCTTCCACAACAACCACATGTGAGAAAGGTTTGTGGTAGTATATCCATTCAGTGCCTTGGTGAATTCCCTTCCCAAGATGATTCCATATGCATCAGGAATGTCCACCACTTGAATATCAATGACTTGTCGTATCCTTGGGTCTGTAGCAATTTGCATCGGGATCTGATTTATTTCTCCCACAATGTTGATTTCTATTTTATCCAGTTGGGTCACTTTTCTTCTTGAAGGTGTGGAAGTGATGCCAAGAGCCTTACATACTGCCAAGGGTATAACATTGGCAGACGCCCCTGAATTGATTAGGCAGTTATGCAAGTTCTTCCCGAATATTTGGATGGTGGTAAGGAAAGAGGGAGTTTCCAACCTTCCCTGAAAGATGCCCATAGGCATATCCATGTGAGTGACTTGATCTTTGTTCTTATCACTACCTTTATCCCGGGTCTTCCTAAATGACTGGTCCTTGGAAATTTGCCTATTACTCTGCTTTGGTTCCTTTTCCATTTGCTTACTTGTAGATTGATTTACGGGAACATCCTTCCTTTTCCTGGTATTATCCTGTATCTCCGGTTCTTGCCTAGGCTTTTCAAAGGTAACTCTCTTAGTTGATGTTTTTTGCATTGTACTAGAGGATGGGGTCCCATTGAGGACCCTGAAGAAGGCGTGCCTTATGAAACAAACTCTAAGTAGTTCAAAGGAAGATAAACTGATTTTCACCCTTTTGAAATCTTCTGCCACGTATTCACCCATTTTCTCAATTTCTAAACTAAAGGCTTGACCTATTGTAAAGCTAGGAGGTTGGACTTTTGTTTGACTAGATTGATTTTGGGATTGGCCTTGAGGCTAATTCTGCAATTGATTTTGAGGCTCGTTCTTGTTAAGATATTGGGTGGGTACATGGGGAAGCCCAGGGTTGTTACTCGCATTGGGGTCTGACGGGGTAGCAAATTTTTTTGGTGGAGTAGAGGTTGTAAAGGGTCCACCTGCCTGCCTATTCCTAAGGAAGTAGGGAGTTGATCTCTGATGGAACATATGGACCTCATCTACAAATGGCTCTTCTTTGTCTATTGGACCATTATCTACTGAATCAAAAAGTTGATCCAAAGTTTTCTCGTTACTTACCTCTTGCACTTCTTCACTCCTAACGAGAGCGGGCTCGACTTCGGGCTCGTTACAGTCACCCCGTGAAAACAACGCTTGGTTGACTATGAGATAGGAGGAATCATATGGCTCAGATGGGACGATATCCCTACATTTGGAATTATTGACTGTATTTTGCACTTCTACTTGGAATATTTCAGTAGTTGTCTGGAATTCAGGGCAATCTAATTCAGAATGTCTACTAGTTTTGTGAATCCGGCACCATCCAAACAAAGCTGCCTCGAAAAGGTACACTCCACTGGTTGTCTTTTCATTGCTTTCCGGTTGGTCAAAAGGCATAGGGACACCTCCGTTATTGGGCCTTGTATTCCACGCACGATTTTTCCTCTGAGAAGTTCTCCTTTCTAAACTTTGATTAGTGTTTTTCCCCCTATCATAATTCTACCGAGAGGAAGTGCTTGCTTCTCGGTTATCCCTACCGTCCCTATTGTCCCGGTTATCCTGATTAAGGCTGGCCTGAAGATTATGCTGAGATGCCTGTAATTGATTATTCTAATTTTTTAGGTGTGTTATTTTCATGGACATTTTCTTTATCATCTCTGTTAGTTCCTCTAACTTGTCTTTCTCAGTCATGTTACCTAGCTACGGCGCTGAATTTTGGAGAAAGACAGGCGGAGCTACCGGCTAATTCTGATGTGCTGGAGGGAATTCTGCCCCCATTAGGTAAAATGGAGCCTAGGGCTGATGTGAATACACTTGCTATTGTGGGGCAGCCTGAGAATAGTTGTGTTGTGGTTGAGGCTATAAATAAGAAGGCACGGGAGGTGCATAATTCAGTGGCTGTCCTAGGTGTGGGACGATGGGAAACTGAGGTATCTGGTTCATGAGAGGGGCTTGATGAGTGAATTCCTGATTAAGCCCTTGAATCTGCATCGGGTGAGCTACTAGCCTCAAAGAAGGCAGTGGGCCAGAGATATTCTACGCCAAATCTGCACTGGTGATAACAACCTCCGTATAGGTGGTCACTAGTGTGGTGAGTGGTGGGCACATCCTTTTCACCAATGCTGATGTGAGGTTATCCAACACCGCATAGTAGACCGGGAGAGCCACAAAAACATTATAGAGGTATGGGTCCTGGAGCCTTGTGAAGGCCCGATGAAAATGATCATTGAAGGAGCTAATAGGCTCATTTATTTCCCTCTGGACAGACATAAACTATTGGTAAAGTTCTGAAGGACTAATGGGAATCTTGTATTTCTATAGGAAGGCATTCTTCATTAGGTTCCATGAGGTAATGGATCCCTTTTCTAGATTGATGTACCAATAGAAGGCTTCTTCGCCCAACAAATGTGGAAAAAGACAGAATGCAATATCCTCATGGTCGACTTGCATTTCGGTAATTGTTGTCTCAAATATTTTGATATGTTCTTCAGCTGTTCTTTGTGGGTCACGAGGATAGAACTTTGAACAAAAGCCTTCCAGATTCTTGGGCATATTGTGGTAAGCGGTGAAATGTATCAGTGAAGGGTTATGTGCCAACCAAGCCATGGTGGGAGGTGGAGGTAGTATTTGCTGTTGAAAAATAGCAAGTTGGGGTTACGCCTACACTAGAACAACAATTTGGGACTGCACCTGAGTTGCAGCTGTTTGCACTATGCCTTGGGTTGGAAGGGCCGGGAGAGAAGAAATCCCTTGGCTGCTGGAGATGGGATGTGAAAATGCAATTTCAGATAGTTGGGTGGAAGATGAAGGCCAGCTGAATGAAGGTGAGGGTGGAATTGAAATGGGTGGAATGGAGGGAAAGGAAGAAACAACACTACTTCCCTTAACTCATTTTTCCCTTGTAGGAGGCTGCAACTCTTGGAGTTCTCCCTTAATTGGTGTTAACCGTAGAACTCTTTGAAATATTTCTGGGGAGAATGATCCGATTCGATCCAGCTTCACTTTTAACCCTTAGCTTTGTATTCCCAACGTGTCACCCTCCTTCTAGTGCCAATTCTGTTGATGTATTTTTTATGCACTTCTCAACACAGACAGTGCGTAGGTGCACTACCTCTCTTGAAAAATAATCTTCCACAATCAAATTGCAGAACACTATCCCAAGGTCTCTAATGTCAAGTTTTGACAGTGCTTGGAATATCTTAGTTGATTTATGTGATTTGCTGGAATCACAATGCGGACTTACAAATGAGTTACAAAAAAATGGGAAGTTGGGTCTTGAAATGGAGTTCCTAAGACAGAGAAGTTATTGTGCATTTGTTGTAGGTTCAAACAGTAGTCTTGAACTCAATTTTTATCATTGGATTTAGCTTTACAATGTGCAATGAACCTTTCCTAAGGTACTTATAAAAAAGAAGGAAAAAAGGGCAGGGAAGAGAGAAGACTCCTGGATCTGCAACTAATTGTGAACAGTGATACTGGGGTTCCTACAATGGACAGCTTCCTGGAAACAATATTCCACTTAACTAGAAATCTCATAGTCTCATGGAATTTTTGCTATTTTCTAAGGTCTGCAAATATTTCGTCCTTCATTCACCATATACATGCATGAACAAAGATGAAAGTGTGGAGCAGCTTTGAATTTAAGCCCAGACTAACTTTATACAACTATCTACCATCAGTAAATAGCAGAAAGTATGGACTAAGAAGGCATCTACACTACTGGAATTTTCACAACCACAGAACAACATTCCTAAAATCTACCAAAGCAAGAAAATAGTTAACTAGAATAGCAGTACAAATCTAATTAAAGCATCTAACAATGGAGGTTGAATCAAGTAACATGTAAGAAACTCAGAAAATGCACCAAGTCAATGTATTTTCATTATAAATTTTTGTAGCATGTCTTTACAACAACTCAACTCCCCTTTGCAAATGAGAGGAGAGCCCTATTTATAGTGCCCCAAAAGTCAAATGAATGGCCAAGATTGCTTCTCATTGTGTGGCCAATATTCATTACAAAATATGGTTTCACCAACCCTTAATAAATTACAATTTAAAATTACATTTTGTCCCCTTTCCCTATTTTGTCCTCTAGTGACGGCACTGTAGCATTTTGTCTTTTTGCTGATTGCTGTTTACTGTGGCTACTCTTCGAGGAGCTCTTTATCATCAACAAGGTTGTCCTCTTGCTTCTTCGATGCTGTATATTCCATGAACTTCAAGATGACGGGCTAGATTTTTTCCACCTCAATAATCTCGTATCGCAGCATTTGGTAGCTCCATTCCTTCGCATTATCTTCTAGCTTTTTCCAGTCCTCATCATACTTTGTACCTTGATCCCTGAATAGCTCTGATTGGTCAAAGGCACGGGCAACAAAACTCATGAATTCCACTGTTATTTCACTAGACATCCTATCCTCCATTCTCTTTTGGAAGTAAGGTTTCACTTTTTTTGGATCCATTTGTACTACGGGCGTATCATACACCGTCATCAGCTTGAGATAATGAGGACATTCCGCCCGAATCTCCTTGATCCATTCTATGTCCAAATCCAATTTTCTCATTATTTGCTCCAACCTTTCCTTCCTGTTATCGAAGTCCCGCCGCCACACATCCATCAATCAGTGATAGTCCTTGTTGAACACAAGCTCATTTTCCCATGTGGATTTTGGTAACTGAAGGATAGCTTTGATCTTAGGAAATGTGGAGTCATATGTTGTAAGAAAGTTGGTGCAGAGCTTCCTTGTGCCTTCCAAAGATTATTGCAGATCTAAGAATTTGTTGACTGTTCACATAGCCCGACTAATTCCCATGTTCTCAACGTACAAGACTTGCTAGAACCAGCCCTCCATAGTCTTTTCCAAGTTCTTTCTTCTCTCCATCTTATTGATTTGTTCTTTGGACAGTAGTTGGGGTGTGGTTGTGGACATGGTAGGAAGGTCATCCACTGAAGACCATTGCTAGATATAATCTATTAAAGCAGCCACCTGCGCTTTGAGCTCATCTTTTGAAATCTTGTCTTGTTTTATCAGATGCACCACCGTAGCCACCGACTCCTCAAGATTCCCTACCTTATGTTCTTTGGTGGTGGTCCCTAGATTCATAGTGGAGATGTTGTAAGTTATCCCTTCCTGACCTACCACAGGTGTGACTATTTGAACTTGACACCCAGAGGTGTCCATCGTTACCCTGGATCTAACCTTAGGCCTTTTCTCTTTTCTAGTTGTAACTTGTGCTTGGGCCAAGATGGCCTCCAACTTTTCTCTTGGGTCCCTTGGTGTGAGGGTTTTCTTCTCAAGCTGTCTTTCAAGCCACTCTGACATAGTGGCCTTTTCTTTAGGCGATTCATGATCACCTTTACCTTCCTTGGTTGAGACCTCAATTTCCCCACCCTTGGGGGTTCTTTTTCCCTTTTAGCAGCATCTCCTTCTTCGTCATCAGAGTCTTGGATGAACACGAGGCACTTGATAGGAAGCTTGGTAGATAATAGTTGTTGGGGACTTTTTTCCTTCTCTATCTCCTTAGTTTGCTCATCTTCAAGTTTGTGTTCCTTGGGTTGCTAAATTTTGATGCTCTTGATAGCTGGAGCCTCACCCTCTGGTTCATCTCTCCCTGGACTATCTTCTTGTTGATGTCCCTTTCCTCCAAAAGGTGACCCTTCTTCCCTCTTTTTAGTACCCTTCATCTGTTGGGCCATCTCCTCTTCAAGATCATCATTGAAAGTTTGCACGATGATCCTCATAGGCCACCCTGTCAATCGTTCGGTGCTCATACTCTGGGTGCTCATGATATTCATTGGCCTTTTCTTCAAATGGCTTCAAGGCTTATTTCTCTCACTTCTCCCACTCCTTAGAGATTAACATGGTGGCTTCCATAGCCGGTGGCCCTGTCGGGGGTTGTGAAGGTTTGGCAGTAGCGAGGACCTGAGCTAAGGATGCTTGAATTGTGGGATCCATGAGGATCTAGGAGAGCTCGGAGGGGATATTTTTCATATGCTTGGAGAAGGCCTCAAGCAAAGTGGATGTGGGTATAGGTGCTATCACCGTAGCTAAAGGGAGCGATGTGGTGGGTGACATAGGAGCAGAGGAAGGAGGAGTAGTCACGGCAGAGGAAGAGTCAATTACAATCATGGACTCGACCAGAGGTGAAGGAGCGAGATGGACAGAGATGTCCGCTGTCGGCGGCGATGTGGTGATCATGGCCAAAGAAGTAGGTGGTGCAGTAGTCGGGGTAGGGAGATCCAAGAGGGGTTCTAATTGATCTGTACCCTTTACCTCTTCCTCTTGGATTAAGGGTTGCTTTGCTGTACCCCCTGTTTGCTTAAGTCTTTTGGAGGGTGAGCCCCTTGTTTCTTTTCTTGTATAGACCTTGGGGTCAAGAGACTGTTCTGTTTCCCTTTCTTTTCTCTTCCTGGATCTGGTGACTAGAGGAGACTTGGATGTCCCGCCCATTGAAGTGGTGGCAGCAACATCCTTTGTGACACTTGGCTCGCTTTTGAGTCCTTCATAAGTCAAAATTACTTCCTGCTATTTTTATCAGGCTACTTGCCCATCAACCCATTCCCTAGTATGAGCCATGATTGACTTGGTTATAATATCAATGTCATCGACCTCCTGCTCGTCTAAGTCAGTTGTTGGTATTGGAAAATTGGCGACTGCGGGGTACCTATGGTCCATTATGGTGCTCTCGTCTTCCTCAACTTGGTTTGGTATGGGAAATGGTTATACCTTCCTTACAAAATGTGCAATCATCCTCATATAGTGCCTTGCTCGTACCTCTTTATCATCTTGAAAATCCCCCCAAAATTCTTCAATGTGGTGCAAATGAGTGAACTCTGGTCCTAGTGCCTTCGTTACATGCCTGTATGGATCCATCCGTGGGCGAGCAGTGTGTAGATGAAAATGATAATCCTTCAGTTCCTTCTTGGAGTTACCAACGCACTGGGAAGTTTGTAACTTATACACACCCCAGCCAAGAGTCATGGGATAAGAGATCCCTACCACGTGTTTGCCGCTGAAGACTACCTATATGTGTTGGATCTGCCGAGAAAGCTCCAATAGAATGATCAGGTCATTGGGATATCGAGGCAACTTGTTTGGTCTTTCAGTGAAGCCTTGGGCACAGATGTTTGTGAACTTCGTGTATTGAATGAAGAGGAAGGCATATTTCTTCAGGAAGGCCCAAGCACTATGGGAAGCCCTTCTTTCAAAATCCTCAGCAATCATTCTAATGATGTGGCCATTGAAGGCGTCATTCACTCTATAGTACTCTCTTTCTTCTTGATCTAATCACAAAGTTCCCTTCTCTTCTCCTTGGAATTATTGGCTTTATCTTTCAATGATTGAATGAATTTCTTAGCATTCATGAGGCTTTCTTGCAATTATCAAACTTCAGATTTAGACTAATTAAGATCATGTAGTGCCACCAAAAGTTGTTGTTGAAGACTGCTTGAATCCATTGAATTACTTTCCCAAATATTCTACAAGCTTTTAAACTTCTTCTGAGGAACTAGGCTCTGATACCATTTGTTGGAAACAAGGAAAACTAAGAGGGGGGTGAATCAATGTTCTGCAAAATTTAACTTTAGTAACCTAATCTTTAAACCACTTATAGCATTGAACCAAAAGAAGATGCATGAATAGAAAACAAGAAACCACAACACCATAACACAAGGATTTTTTATGTGGAAACCCTGTTAGGGGAAAAACCATAGTGGAGGTCAATCCACAGTATGAGTCAACTCAAATAAAAGTGTTTACAAAAGGAATACACATGCATTCAGGCACGCTGCTTAGAGCTCACTACTCAAATACAAAAAGAAGACTCACTGTCTTACAAAAAGTTTTGGATTACATCTAGAAGATTTGAACTAAGAAAATAACATCTACTAATGCTTGATTATAGTTCCAGTTAAGCACATCAATTGATTTCTTGACCTTCTATCTAATTCTACTCTTCTTCTCTATTTGCTTTAATTGGGATCACAAATCCCTTTCTGCACAAGTGAAACTGTGCACAATCGCTCTACAATCCTTCTGAATTTTGCAACACACACCAACACACTTCGTACATATATCAAAATGATATAAACCATCACTTATATATATCCGCAACTAAATATTTAATCAACCACATGTCGGCTTCAACAAAAAATAAAATATTTACAAACTGTCAGCTCAAATCATGAATAATTTCAATGTGCACCAACCAAAGTTGGCCAAAACATAGTAAGGACCCAAATTAACATGCTCGAACATGAAAAAACTTAAGCAATTACTCCTCAAATATTCACAACACACTATATTCATCAAGTCAGCCTCTTTGCACTGTTAAGAAAAAAATCAATCAATCGGATCTTCTAGCTTCACACCGATCAATACGAGGCTCTAAGATTCAAGGATAACATAGATCATACATCTAAAACCTTCCCTGAGATCGAAAACTCAAAATGATAATAGAAGATTGCATATGAATCGATGAAAAAAATTATGCCAGATGCTCTATTCTAGTTAGATAGTTAATCACAAAACTTCATTATGACTTTCGGTATGATCAAATGTTGATATGCAGATTGAATCACTGACTAGGATTTCCATCAATGACAACACTAGATGACTTATGTAGTGTCTCTTGATAACAACTGGGACATCTAAAAAGTCTTTCAAGTTTGAAGAGATTTGTTCCTATCCATTTGATCCCTCAATCTCACTTGTTCCTTTCCCAAAGCATTTTGAAATGCCAAAATTTGACAAGTATAAAGGAACCAAGGACCTGAAGAACCACCTTCAGGAGTTCTACTCCCATCAAGAATTCGTACACAATGACAATGACCTACAATTATTCCCTAGGATTCTAACAGGGGTGGCTCTTGATTGGTTCATGGCTCTTCCAAAGGGATCAATCTCTTCCTTTGCAGATCTTTCAAAAAAAATTGTTATACAATTCTCTTTCAATTTGGAGAAGGATATTGATACCCTAGATCTTCTGAAAGAAAAAAAACATGAAGGAGAGACTTTCACAAGCTATCTGCAAAAGTGGCACACTTTGGCTAGTCACATGAAGTCCTCTCTTAGTGAAAAGGACATGGTGACCCTCTTTGTATCAAACACTCATCCAGATATGACACATAATCTCAATCTTCATTGTGTCACAACCTTCGCAGAGGTCATAGAAAAATGTCCTATCATTGAGAGAGCACTTATTGCAAAGGGACAAATCAAAATTTATAATCCAGATAAGGAAAAGTCTGGGGATAAGTACCGCTATTGGAACAAGAATAAGAACACTGTCAATGATGGTTGATTGAAACCAAACATATCCAAGTAGCCAAGACCTCTGAAAGGCCATAGTATGTCCCAAATCAATAATCCATCTCTAATGTCATAGCAGTGCCACAGGGGGCACCTCGTCCTCCTCAATAGTCCAATTAGAATAATCAAGGCAACAATAAGTGCCAATTCACTCAATTGGGAGAGTCCTTAAGTGTTTTATTTAATAGAATCCTTCAAGAAAGTTATCTAATCACATATCCTGTGACCAAACCTTTTGATGAGTCTAAGCCCAAGCCTACCTGGTACAAGGAAAACAAATATTGTGACTTCCACAAGATCAAAGGGCATTCCACAAACAAATGTCAAGGATTAAAAACCTACATCTAGGATATTATAAATTAGGGTGATATACAAGTGGATTCCAACCAGGGCCCATTGTCCAATACTTAGCTTCAAATATACCAAAATTCCTTCCCAAAACATAACCAGGGTGCTAGTACGCCAAATGAAAATCCCAGGTCGAGTAACAACAACAATTAGAAAAACAATACAAATAACATTAGTTACAAGAATGTGCCATATAATTATGATGACATTGTCATGTGCATCAGTTAGGTAGAGCCTCGTGTGTTTATGATACCCATCAAAGGAAAAGACCACAGTGTGCTATCATGACTTGTCACACTCATATCACCATCCCAAGAGCTTCCATGTCTACCCAACCAACTCCTATAAGCTCTCAATATAATATTCTTGATCACTTAGGAAAGACTCTGGCCCAAATATCTATCCTAGATTTTCTTAAGTCTTCTCCTATCCATCAAGAAATTCTAACCAAAGCTTTACAAGATACACATGTTCCCAATGATATAGATCCTAACCAATTTCAAGCCTTGGTAGGACACCTGTTAGCCACATATCAGTTGGAATTTAGTTAAAATGATATGCCTTGCATTGATTCAAACCATAACTGTCCCATCCATATTGAGGTTCTCATAGCTCGACATAAAGTAAAAAGCGTCTTGGTAGATAATGGCTCTGCCCTGAATTTTTGTACATTAAAGTTCATAAAACAGGGAGGTTGCACCCATGCTGACTTAAACAATCAGGTTATTACCATCAAGGCCTATGATAACGTAGAACATGATTCTGAGGGAACTATTTGTCTTCCAATTTAGGTTGGTTCTGTTGTATAGTACACTACCTACCATGTCCTTGATCTAGACCTTCCATATAACCTTCTTCTTGGCCACCCATGGATCCATGCCATGCAAGCCATCCTATCCACTTACCATCAGTGCCTGAAATTCCCATTCAATGGGATGGAAGTAACAATACATGCCAATCTGCAACCATTTGAAAATTTATGTGCGCTAGAAGTTTCCTTCCCTCATTCTCACTACTTTCCAAGAGTGGAAGTGGGGGGACATTAGGCATCATCATCCCATCCATCTTCCAACATGCTATCCACCACATCATACATTCCATCTTCCACATCTGACTCCACAATCACCAAGGTCCAGATCATAGGTAAATGTTGTGGTGACAATGAAATGTGCACAGCTTTAAATGTGGCAACCATGCCACCCTCACCTCATACATATGACCAACCCTCTTAGTCCACACCCAAACAAGAAGAGAAGAAAGTCACTCTGAGTTCTAAGAATGTGGGATCCAATACTTTCTGGTCCCTTGGAACAAGACAAGATACACTAGAGGATGACATCAGTCAATGGATATATCGTGAGGAGCCTGAACCTTCCCCGCCCCTAAAGGAATAATTCCAGTAGATGTATCTTCATGCCTCTAAGTTAGCTGACCAAAACACTTGGGCTTAGGCTATCACATGAAACAAAAGGGTCATGCACCATTAACTATTATTTCTAATAACATTAGTGTGGACAATGGTCTCCTTGAAGACATACCTGAGGAAGAGTCCATCATACTTGCGTACGATGATGTGGATCTTTCTTCCATGTTTGATTACCTATCCTTCTTTTCTATCAGCCTTTCCATTTACCATCCTAAGCTCATTCATTGGGGCCTATGAGGTAGTACACCTATTGATACCTTTCCATTAGTGGATACTTATGTGCATCTTATGGGATCCGGGGAGGATGAATTCCCTAACCGAAAAAATAAGAAGAAACAAAATAAAAAAGGGTCATCTAGTGAAACCCTCTCTAAGGCACTTCTTGACCCAACAAAAGTAAAAATAAAGGGTGCATGTGACAGTGAAAACCTTGACGAGGCACTGAAGGATGGGGACGTTCATCTTCCCCTTGTGGGAACTCAATTGTCTGAATGATTTTCTATTATGATCAAAGAAACACATGAAGTAAACTTGGGGACCGAAGAAAATCCTAAGATCACTTATGTAGCCAGGTCCTTATCAAGAAGAGCATTCTACCATCTTCAATCTGCTCAAAGAGGAAATCACCAATTTTACATGGATGATGAGGGTGACACCGCCCAAAACCCATAGAAATCACAACAATAGATACCAACACAGAAGATGTGAGATAGAAAAATGACTCACTTTCAATTATTTTCAGAAATGAAATTATAGATTCAAAGCTTACATGCTATAACCTCATGGGATTTATTCATTAACCTTCTACAACCCCCACTTAACACTTTTTATTTTCCCCAATAACCACCCTAGAATGTTCTAGAAATTAAAAATTTCCCCTTTAAGTTTTGGTGCCAAAAGTCTCGCCGTTTGATTTCTAGCCTAGGAATAATTTTTTATGAAATTCACTTTTTGGAGGACCAACTTTGTGGGGCCATAAATTTTGATCCAAGTGTCCTATTTTCTATTATTGCATATCATTTGAAAGATATTGATGAGCTCTACAACATACGAACCTACCCTAGGTCGGTTTGGCCACCTTTTGAGCTATTTCGGGGCCTCTAAAGTTTTATATCTGAATTTGAAGCTACATTGGAGAAATTTCCTAAGAGGAAGACTTTAATTTTTCCCAAACCATGCAGGGTATTGAGGTAATTATTTCATGATCAGTAATGTTTTTCAGCTCTACTCCTTGGGGTAAATTTTCACATCCATACGAGCCCGCTTAGGATGACTTACTAAAAATAGTAAGTTCTTGTTTTTCAATATTTTTTACGCTTGACAGTCTTATATCCCCTAAGTTCCATCATGGGACTCAAAACAACTAAAGAAAATAAATAAAACAATTTTTTTGGGTGATGCAAGATTTCCCTACACTACTAGATGCTCCTACATTAGACACCCAGGGTAATTTGAAAAGTGACCCTATCACTTCTCAGGAGTTAGAGGGAAATCAAGATGGTTAACCTCTGTCTCAGATAACCATGACGAATCTTCAATAGGCCTTCCTCTCCGTTTTTCCAAGTACTCTACATATTTCCTGTTTCTTGTGCTTCTGGCCACACGACTATCTAGGATTTTTTCTATCTCTTCCTTCTCTGAAGTAGGTGCTAGAATTTCCAACTATTCATTTATCGAACTCTCCTCTATATCACCTTCATGATACTTTGTCAAATCAACAATGTTGAACACAGGAGAAATGTTTATTCCACCAGGAAACTCTACCTCATAAGAATTCCTTGAATCATGCTTCTCCAGGATCTTGCATGGTCCAAAATTCTTCATCTTTAACTTTTTGTATGTACCAACTGCAAACCTTTCCTTTCACAAATGAACCATGACTTCATCTCCTACCTGGAACTCCTTATACCTCATTTTCTGATCTGCTTGAGCCTTATATTGTGAGTTCATCTTATTAATATGTTTCTTCACCTCTTCATGCAAATTATTTAGGTGCTCAGCAAAATCTTCAGCCTCAACACTACTCTTCTCCCCCTTATCCATATTTCTCAGTTCAGAAGCCATTCTTGGACTACTCCCATATACAATTTGGAATGGTTATTTACCAGTGATCATATTGACAAAATTGTTGTAAGAAAATTCCACTTGTGGTATAATCAAATCCCATCCCTTGGGCTTATCTCCAACTAAGCATCTTAGCAGGTTGCCCAAACTCCTATTCACCACCTCTGTTTGTCCATCAGTCTATGGATGGTGTGCAGAACTAAACTTCAAATCTATCTTCAACTTCTTCCATAATGTCCTCCAAAAATAACCAAAAAATTTGGTATCTCTGTCTAAAACTATACTCTTTGGTAGAACATGTACTCTCACCACCTCTTTGAAAAAAAACTCTATAACATGAACAACATCACTGGTCTTGTGACAAAATGAAATGTGCCATCTTTGAAAATCTATCCACCACCAAAAATATGGAATCATTCCCTCTCTATGTCCTTGGCAATCCAAGAACAAAATCCATGCTAATATCGTCCCATGACCTCTCAGGTATAGGTAATCGTTGATACAATCCAATATTCTGACTTGTTCCATTCACCATTTGACATACTCTACAACTTTGTACAAACTTCTTCACATCTTGTTCTAACTATGGCCAATAATAATTCTCACTGACAAGAGAAATGGTCTTATCTTGACCAAAATTTCTAGCCAATCCTCCACTATGCTTCTCCTTGATTAGATTATCTCTCATAGAACTCCTTAGAATGCACAATTGGCTTCCTCTAAACAACATCCCATCTTGGATTAAAAAATCCAACCATCTCGTCCTAGTCAATGTAATAGGTTCCAAACAATCCTTCCAAGCTTCTACAAAGTCTGGATCTTCTAGATATAAACTCTTGAGTTCATTGAATCCACCAACCTCTATATTCATCTCTATCAACAAATTTTTCCTTCTACTTAAAAGGCATCTACAACTCTATTTGACCTTCCACTCCTGTGCTTCAAAACAAAAGTATAACTTTGCAAAAACTCAACCCATTTTAAGTGCCTTTGATTCAACTTTCCTTGACTATTGAGATACTGCAAAGCCTGGTGATGAATATATAAAGCAAATTATTTTGGAAACAAATAGTGTCTCCAGTTCTTTAAAGCTTGAACTATAGCATAAAACTTTTGATAATAGATGAAATATTTCTTCTTAGCATCATTTAACTTCTCACTAAAGTAGACACCATGTTTACCTTCTTGACTCAAAACAACTCCTATGGTAGTGCCACTAGCATCAAAATCTACCCAAAAGACCTTATCAAACTATGGAAGTGCCAAAATAGGTTGCTCTGTAACTTTCTTCTTCAACATATCAAAATTTTTGGCTTCTCCTGTGGTCCACTTAAACTCTTTTCTATCCCCTCTCATCGCTTTAGTTAGAGGTGCACAAATACTACTTAAATTCTTAATAAAATTTCTATAAAAACTTGCTAGACCATGAAATGATCTTACCTCTGTAACACTCCTCGAGGTAGGTTCAATGATAGATCTCACCTTCTCTGGATCCATTTTAAGACCCTCTGCTGAGACAACAAATCCTAGATACACCAACTCCCTTTTCACAAAACTAGATTTCTTCAAATTAATCAACAACTTCTCCTCCCTTAGCTTTTCAAAAACTATTTGGATATGCATCAAGTGCTCCTCCAATGTCTTACTAAAATTCAAAATATCATCCAAATAAACAATAACACATTTTCCTAAAAATTCTTTCAATACCTCATTCATAAACCATATAAATGTGCTCGGTACATTGATTAGCCCAAAAGGAATGACTAATCACTTGTAAAAGTCCTCCTTAGTTTTGAAGGTTTTCTTCCATTCATCTCCTTCTCTAATCCAGATCTGGTGATATCCATTCTTCATATCTATCTTCGTGAAATACTCAACTCCATTCAAACAATCCATAATGTCATCCATTCTTGGTAAGGGAAATCTATACTTGATGGTGATCTTGTTGATGGCTCTAGAGTTTGTACACATCTGCCAATCCCCATCCTTCTTTGGTGCTAGTACTATAGGTACTGCACATGGACTCAACTCTCCCTAATCAATCCTTTTTGCAACAACTCTTGCACTTTTTTGTTCAACTCTTCACTCTCTGTTGGAGTCATACGATGATCTACCTTATTTGGAAAACTAGCTCCAAGAATCAAGTCCATTTGATGACTAATCTTTCTTATTGGAGGAAAACCTTCAGGTACATTATAAAAAACAATAGCTTGAAACTCATTCAACAAATTTGAAACCTCTATAGGTACCTCAGTAGTATCTTCTATATCAACTCTAGGGATCAATGCAAAACACATATGCTCATGCTTCATACCTTCTAGGAACTTTCTTCCATCAACCAAACAAATTCTTGCATTACTGCATACCTTTTCTTCTGCCTCTTTCAAGGGCTTCAGCTTATGATGAATCCCATCCTTTGTCAAAGAATAGGTGTTGGAATGTCCATCATGTACTATTTTTCGATCAAACTACCACGGTCTGCCTAACAACATATGACAAAAATCCATAGGCATAATATCACACAATACCTCATCATGGTAATTCCCAATCTTGAAATTTACTAGACATTGTTGATTTACCAGAGCTTTATGGTCCTTCTGCAACCAAGCAATCTGGTATGGGTTGAGATGCCTTCTTCTATCCAACCGCAACTTACTAACCATTTCTTTTGAAACAAGGTTATCAGTACTACCTCCATCAATAATAACTGTATCTAAGGGTTATTTTCTAAGGTTAGATTATCAAATATTAAAGCATAGAAACCCAAATAACTATGAAGTACATTGAAAACTAAAAGAAGAAACGATTATACCAGTCAATCGCTGAAGCTTCCATGATTCATCTTCATAGCACTTTCTAACTTGCTGATTGTTGCCCTCAGATTGAGTGTGTGAGCAATTTGATGCCAAAGACTATGACAAATTCCTAAACAAGCTTTGAAGGATTTGATTACTAAATGTCCCTTGCCTATGAGAAATAACAAAAATGACCGCCAAAAAAATTTCAAAGACTTAATGAAATCAAGTATAAATACTGTGATATCTAATTATGAGCGTGAGTAGTCGAAAATGTGAGAAAAATTGTCATTTTATTGAAAATAGAATTTTGGATGGACAGACGAGATTAAAAGCTGGTGAAAGCCTAAAATCTATGGACGAGATTTCATGTGACAATCCCTAATTAGGGTTAGGGAAAAATTATTAAATGAGTGGTCGAGATGCCATATGAGAAGATCGAATCGGCGGTCAAGAATAAATGAGATAATTAGTCAAAAATTTAAAGATTTTCGGAAATCAAGAAGATAAAGACTGCTTGATTTGTGCGATTCAAAAATCAAGAAGAAAAGAGCTGAACTGAAAAGGATTTGGAAAATCAAGAATATGCTCAATTACTTGATTTTTGGAAGAATATTACCATTTTGAATTAAATTAATTCAAAATATGGATTTTGTGTGATAATAAATAATCGAATTTTCAGATTATTTACTAAAATGAACTGACACTCAAGAATGTGAGATCATTTTAAATAATTTCATTTATTTAAAATGAGGAAATAAAATTTGACAATTAAATAATTAAAGATAATTATTTAATTTAGAGGATATGATTAATAATTAAATAAATTATAAATTCATTTAATTATGGGAATTAGTGACATTAAATAAATAAATAAAATTGATTTATTTAATAATCAGGAAGAATAAATGAACAAAGGTAACTAAATAAATTAATACATTTATTTAATTGTAAGAAGATAATTGGCCCTTAGTGACGTATTGAATAAATAAATAAAATTTATTTATTTAATAATCATGAAGAATAAAAGAGATACCAATCAATTAAATAATTATAAATTATTTAATTAATAGTCGAATGTTGACCAAGGACATAATTAAATGTTATAATTATGCTAGGATGAAAGTGGTAAAAATAGAGTTTGCAGGCCTAGGTCATTTTTATGTGTCTACATTTTTCCCCTCTTTGTCATAATGTAGCATGTCACATTGTGACAAAGAAAATAAGTTAAAGTCATGCTCCAGCGAAGGTATGGAGTATCGATGCCCCCTCGGAAATTTTTTCAAATTTTGGGCCGGTGACAAAAAAATTTGGAAAGTGTCCCGATAAGTCAATTTAATGGCTAGAAAAACAATGGCACAGATGGTTTTGGATTCTAACACGTTTAAAGCAGCCAAAGGGGTGGTCAAAGTTGGTCAAAATGGCCTCTAATAATAACCTAGTTGACAAATGTCATTTTGACTTCGTAAATAGTTTGACAAAGGGGTAAAAGTCAATTCATTTTCACTATTTACCTTAGCAAATTTGAGAGCTCAGAGTAAGGAGGACTTCGGCGAGGATGGTGATTCTAGTCACTGAGCATCGCGGTGAGATTGTGTGGACCTTCAGGTGGCCAAAGGGCTCAAGGCCAGCAGTATGTACCCCTAACCCACTTTGTCATTTTCTTGATTTGCGTGCCAAAATTAGGGTTTTAGGGCAAACAATGAATACGTTGTAACACATATGCGTGCGTGTAAGCCGCATTTGACTTCACGTTCGATGCATTTGATGTGTCATGATGCAAGTGTAAGGGTATTTTAGGGAAGGCCAAGGATGTATAACACATTTGCTGAAAATTGTGACGCATTCGTCATATCGGGCTACATTCGAGAGTTATAACGCCACATATGTCATTTTGTGATGCATTCATCAGTTTGAGTGATGCATTCGAATGAAGTGCCACATGTGTCATATATCATGACACAAATACTCTGATGTGACACAAGTGTGGGACCAAATGATGCAATCGATTATTCGTGACGTAATTGTAGTACAGAATGACGCAAATGCCTTTTAGCGATGCAAATGTAGTCAATGCGACACATTTGACTTTGACTTTGACAAAGGCCGATTCTAATGCTATTCAAAATTTTAATGCTTTTGAATTGTAATGATGATAATGATGATTGTCTAGATGGTACTGATGCATTGTTTGATCATGTGTAGAGATAGCTAGCACCTATCTATATGCGAGAGAGCAGGCCATCGACCTTCTAGTTCGGAGACCAGCTGACTCCATGAGAGCGACTATGGTTGATGTGGCTAGGTCTATATTATGTTTCCTATATGCTTGTTAGTTAGGAAAATACGAGACTATTGACTACTTTGTGTGAGCGATGGCGTTTAGAGACATGCTCATTTCACTTGCTGACGGGAGAGGCGACAATCATGTTGAAGGATGTGTACCGTATTCTACGTCTGCCGATCTGAGGAGAGTGGATCATTTACGACCCTCAACATGGCTATCATACATTTACAACTTATTATCGGGATGAGGGTGTAGGACTTGGCATGGAGGGATATGATATCCGTTGGGAGTTTATGGCGGAGCATTATGCCTAGTTTGATGCATTTTGGCGACATTGATCGACGTGATACTGATTCCTGACCATTGCGGACATGGGTTTCCCATTGGTTGGGGAGATGTGCTTGTGGGCATGAGGCAAGACTAGACTCTTTATGCCTGGGGCCCCTGTTTGCTAGGAATGCTTTACCATCAGCTTCATGAGGTAGCCTACAGGAGGGAACAGAGCATTGGGTGTGGGACTACACTTCTAATGATATGGGCTTGGGAGCATGTGGCCATATTCTGACCTATCCAAAGACCACAACTAGTTGAGGGGATGCCTTACGCTTATTACTATGCCGGTGCCCTATAGCAGACAAGGATGGGAGAGATAGGTTGGTGGCACCATCAGATTGACACCATGGTTACATTCATTTGGAGGCCCTACAGAGACTGCCAACAGTGGGATGATGAGGATGACCATCTCTACCTTTGTAGACATTACCGTTACCTGATTGGGAGGACAATACAGAGTCAGATCATCCTAGAGACGTATCTACCACAGTGTGTCCTTAGATAGTTTAGAGAACAATAGGGTGTACTTGCAGGCACATTCGAGTATGCCCGATCTTCCACGGAGTCAACTTGGGGGCCACCAATTTCTATACCATTTTTCAAGTAGTAGATTGATGGGCTAGTAGCCCAGCAGTGGGGATGGAGAGGTGGAGTTGTGGATCCAAGGACCACTGCGGACTATGACTTGTGGTGGCAGTCGCATTGACCAGTGCCACTGACAGATCCAGATGGGCTAGCGCCTATCGAGAGGTCAGTTATACCATGTGTGTCGTGAGCCAGGTGAGGGGGTAGAGATGGTGATAGAGGCAAAGGAAGGGATGGAGGCAAGGGGAGGGATGGAGGAGGGGGGAGAGGACGAGATGGGGGTAGGGACAAATGTCGAGGTGCAGATGATGGAGATGATGGAGATGACAAAGGGGGTGACCGGAGACAGAGGAGAGATGGTCAGAGGCAGGGTCAGAGGGTACAACCACGTGTAGCCAGAGCAACATTAGATGTCATCCTAGAGGTGGTCACGGAGGGGGAGAGAGAGGAAGAGGAGAGACAAGAGAGGGAGCTGAGGTAGGAGTAGGAGAGACAGGAGGGGGAGCCGAGGCAGGAGCAGGAGGAGGAGAGACATGAGGAGCAGCCGAGATAGGAGCAGGAGGAGGAGTCAAGGTAAGAGTAGGAGGAGGCCAGATAGGAGCAGGAGCTTGAGGTAGATGTGGATGTAGATGTGCCTCAGGATGAGGGAGTTAGTGGCGAGGAGGTCACAGAGGAGGAGGATGATGATGCTATGGATGAGGCTGAGAGGCTCCTGAGATTTAGGATGGTGGAGGGAGATGAGGAGATACCATCCAGCTCGGCACTGCCCCCTTGATGCCACGACAGACCAGAGGGCGGTAGACCTACAAAGGAGACTAGATGAGAGTGCCGCATAGGTCAAAGCACTATATTCAGACCTAGAGGTGGCTTGGGTAGAGTGGGATCAGCCAGTGATCCGTCAGTAGGAGGGAGCACAGTTGTGTGTGGATTTTGTGGTGCTATGTTAAGGACCTTCAAGGAATATGGCCTGTGAGATTGCCAGGGTGAGCACTCGGTATGGGCAGTACAAGACTCTCTATGAGTAGGAAGTGCCTCCTGAGCGACAGGATCCTATATTGTTGCACTCATAGACGAGGATATGCAACAGTCATAGAGCAAAGAGTGAGAGCAACAATAGGAGTCACACTAGTGTAAGAGGCTCTACCTCCTCAGGGCACACATCAGGGCACAGGTCCCCACCACTCACACAGGCATGCCTCGAGTCATCATTCGAGCCATAGTCATGGATTCACCAGTTCAGGATAGAGGTTAGTACAAAGGCAGCCACCAGTGACAGATCCTTCGTCCTCTCAGAGTCAGGCTGCAGTGTCAGCATAGGTGCCATCAGTGTTAGTGCCATCAGGTTCACAGACAAAGGTTGTTACTGTTCCACCTATTACCTCAATGCTAGTCACAAGTCCTCAACCACCACTCTTCGCCATGAGGGGATGATGAGAGACTTTCCTAGGGGCATTTTTGCTATATTTGCTTCTATGTTATGACACATTATGTATGGACCATTGAGCCTGCAAGCTCTATTTTTGGGATATCTCTTGACTTTATCCTGTGCCATTATATATATATATATTTTAAGATGCTGCTATATGATGATGCAGTTTTGATGTGGCCTACATGTGTGTTATGTGATGTTATTTGATTTATGCATTATGATGTATGGAATGTGGTGCCTATATGGATTTATCCATTTATGATGGATGATGGTTTTATTTATGTCCAATCATGTCTGTCATATGATGGTTACTTATGATGTGATGCCCTGATAATGCAATGTTTATTTATATGTTGTGTTGATGTTGTCCCATGGATGATGATGATATGCATAATGTATTTATTTGAATGGATGCCATGTTTTATGATTATGCTAATGCGATATACAATGAAATGTATATGATTTAATGCTATGGATGATATATGTATGGACCTAATGCAATGTTTATATGATTATGTATGCACTTTTGTTTTTGTATGTCACAGGATATCATTGTGAGATGGATGGATGAAAATGAATAGACCGAAGGAGATGCATGTTAGTTCCTAGACCAAATCCTTCAAAACCTTACCATAGGACTTTTATCTTATTGATCTTAATCATCATTGGGCAGATTGTTGTGAGGGCCAACAAACACCATGATATGACGTAAATCAAGGTGTGCAAGGTCATACCATCACATAAGACAAGAAGTCACAGACACGGATGATAATGACTCATACAAAGAGCACAATTGCCCCAATATTTTTTTCATAATCAACCACAAGCAGAAAAAGATAAGGAAAATTCATGAAACATCGTTACTTCTCTAAATCCTATTTCCAGGACATCCTTGAGAAACTAGCAGCATGACTGCCAAAATACAAAATAGAGCCATTATCATGATACGTTGTTGTTTTTCTAAATCCAAAAATTAGGACCTCGCTGAGAAACTAGTAACATACGTGTCAAAAGTCAAGACAAACATCATGATACGTCGCTACTTCTCTAAATCATGTTGTCGGGATCTTGCTGAAAAACTAATAACATGATGAAAAAGCTAAAGATAAGTGCCAAGTGTTTGCCAAGTGTGTCTGAAAGCCAAGTGTTTTAATGTCAAGATCTCATGTTTGATGATGTTGAGATGCCAGGGTGTCAAGGTTTTGATGATGCCAAGATGATGAATGCCGAAGATTGCCAAATTCAGGAAGGACACATCCTGAATAATGTTGATGTTGAGAGGATTTGATCCCTAAATGTCAAAAGGGATCCCTTGAAATTCCAGTGATAGAGATGGTGACGATGCCTATGAAGGACACATCCTAAGGCATAAATGACAGAGTTTTTTCTTCAGAAGGACACATCTGAAGGATACTGATGTCGAGAGGATCCCTCAAAAATGTTGGATGACAATGATGATGCCTAGGAAGGACACATCCTAAGGCATAAATGACAGAGGCTATTCTTCAGAAGGACACATCTAAAAGATAACCAAGAGTTGACAATTTGACAAGCTATGATCATTTGACTTGTTTTGACTGGGTTTGACTTGTGTTGACTATAACTAAGGATTTCACTTAGGTTTAGATTAGATCAATCAAATCAATATAAAAGACAAAAACCCAAAGTGATTACAATGTGCAAAGGAAGCGAAATGTAAAAGAACAAGTATACCTGATAATTGCTGAAGTTTCCATGACTCACCTTCGTAACACCTTCTTGCTTGCTAGATGATACTTTGCCCTCAGATTCATCATGCGAGCAATCTGCAAATATATGCCTATTTCCTACACCAAGCTTTGAAGGATTTGCATAAAATGTCTAAAGCTAATGCCTAAATGCCTATGATTGAAAATGTCTATGTCTAAACAATGCTAAGACTTGATTAAATAAAAGACAATAATTGTAATGAGAAGCCTAAGTGTGCAAGTGCAAGAGTGTATAAAGTGAATGCATGTAATCGAAAAGTGAGAGGAAAATGGCATTTTATAAAAAATGCCATTTTGAATGGATGGGCGAGATTAATTCATGACGAAAACCTAAAATGAAATGTCCAGATTAAATCTGAGAATCCCTAATTAGGGTTAGGGAAAATTCATTAATTGAACGGTCAAGATAATATCTCAGATAATTGGATCGACGGTGGAGAATAAATGAGATAAACTAATTAGAAAATGAGGATTTTCAAAAATCAAGAAGATAAAGACTGCCTGATTTGTAATATTCAAAAAATAACGAAGATAAGAGTTGGACTGAAGATCAGATTTGGAAAATCAAGAATCTGCTCGATTACTTGATTTTTTGGAAGATTAGTTACTATTTTGAATTGAGTTAATTCAAATTATGGATTTTGTGAGATAATAAATAATCTTTTAGATTATTTACCAAAATGGACTGGCTTAAGAATGAGATGACATTTTAAATATTTTAATTTATTTAAAATGAGAGGAATATTAATTTTGACAATTAAATAATTAAATATAATTATTTAATTTAGCAGATAAGATTAATTAATTAAATTAATTAATCAATTCTATTTAATTATGACAGTTAGTGACATATTAAATAAATAAATAGAACTTATTTATTTAATAATTAGAAGAAATATATGACAAAGGGCAATTAAATAAGTTAAGAAATTTATTCAATTAAGGGAAGACTTAGACAATTAATGACGTATTTAATAAATAAATAAAATTTATTTATTTAATAATCATGAAGAATACAAAGACATGAATTAATTAAACAATTATAAATTATTTAATTAATAGTCGAATGTGGACCAAAGACATAACTAAATGTCATAATTATGCTAGGGTGAAAGTGGTAAAAAATGAAGCTTGCAGGCCTAGGTCATTTTTAGGTGTCTACATTAACTATATGTTGATTTCTATGCTGATGCGATTATCATGCTTGAATAAATGATTGCCATACTTTTTTTATAGGAGTTTTCCCATTTGAAAAAAAAATGTTTTGTCTTGACTTGAAGAATTTTGACATGTGTGCCAGTGTAATTCCATTAAACCTAATGGACTGACCTAATGCAGCCTAGGGGGCTCATCGACAGATGGCCTTGCCTATGTCATACACTTAGAGACCTTGTAGTTCGACACGACCAATGACTTTGTCTTGATGAACAAAGAGTGAATCATGATTTTATTTTGACAAACCTAAAAGGACTGACCTAATGTCTTAGGGACTCGAAAATGAGTTTTTCCTACATAGCAAATGCGCAGAGACAACGTAGTTTAGACAAATGACAAAGACCGTCTGTGTTGACGGACTTGACAAGAACTTACCTTGGTTTTTGCATTTTCTAGACATTTTGACTTTGTTGGGGTTTCTTCAGGACACTTTTTGATGTTTAGGTCTTTTTTGAGGACATTTTATAATGTTTTGGTCTTTCTTCAAGACATTTTGTGATGTGTTTGTTCTTTCTTCAGGACATTTTGTGGTGTTTTGTCTTTTTTCAAAACTTTTTGTGATGTTTTTGTTTTTCGTTTTTTTTTTTAAGGAAATTTTGTGATGTTTTTGGTCTTTTATTAGGACATTTTGTGATGTGTTTAGTTTTTTCTTTAGGATATTTTGTGATTTTTTTGTCTTTTTTTAGGACTTTTACAATTGCCGAAACCATGTGTGATATCCACTGTAGTCACATGATAAGAGTTTTTCCCCTAGTCGGGTCCAAGACTTGGACAATTCTAAAGGACATGAAAAAGGATATGCATGGGGTGCCAGATGGACAGTATTGAGGACTTGATGTCAATCATTTTTCAACGATGACACGAAGGGTATGATGTCATGGCAGATGTCATGGCGGTGACAGAGGATGTGTTTCATTATTGACCAAGATAGATAAAGTGATAGTAGATGGCAGAGCAATGATTGATTATGCATGGCGCCTATTTGCTAGGTTTTCACCATGATACTTATCCAAAGCTCCTATTTGCTAGGTTTTCACTATTGGACGAATTATTCCTCTTTAATATTTTTGTTATTTTTTTTATTTTTTTGGTGCTGCCAAGATGCCTATTTGTAAGGTTTTCATCAAGGCAACAAATTTTTTACCATTTTTTTTTGTATTTTAAGGTTTTTAGCTCAACCTTCTGATGCTATGCGTAGAAATTTTAGAGATGTAGAATATTGATAGGCTTTGTCAGTTGTTCTCCATCTGGAGTTTCCAACTGATAAGCTACAAAACTAAAAGAGCATACGATGACATAGGGACCTAGCCAATATGTTTTGAATTTTCTAGGTTTTTCTCTGTCACCTTGATTCTTAGGGTTCTGCATGAGGACTAGGTCAGTAATGTCAAACTTCTTGACCATTACTCTCTTGTAACTGTGACAGAGACAATTCTGATATGCCTGCAGATGGTTCAGGGAATTATGCCTTCTTTCTTCTAACATCTCCAGCTCATGTAGACGTGATTGTCTATACTCCTCATCATCGGTCAAACCATTCAGGGAGACTCGTAAGGAAGGAATTTGAACCTCAATGGGAAAGATGGCCTCAACTCTAAAGACCAATGAAAAAGGAGTGGCTCCCATAGGTGTACGAATGCTAGTGCGGTAAGCCCATAGAGCAGGGTTGAGTTGAATATGCCAGTCATGGCCAACGTCATTGACAGTCCTTTTAAGGATTTTAACAATGGTTTTATTTGACACCTCAACTTGATTGTTTCCTTGTGGGTAATACGGAGAGGAAAAATGATGTTGGATATGAAATCTCTCACATAACTCATGAACATCTTGGTTTTTAAACGGACGTCCATTATCAGTGATGATGGATTGTGGAAGGCCATAACGATAAATGATGTACTTAAGAATGAATTTGGATATATTTTTTCTGGTTATGTACATCAGGGGGATGGCTTCGATCCATTTTGTAAAGTACTCAGTGGCAGTTATGATGAATTTTTGGCCATTGGATGAGGTAGGATGGATCTTTCCCACAAGGTCGAGTCCCTATTGTGTGAAGGGCCACAGATACATGATCGTTCAAAGTTCTTGTGATGGAGCGTGAATCAAATCAATGTAGATCTGGCATTGGTGACAAGTCTTGACATATTCTAGTGCATCTTTCTCAATGGTCGGCCAATAGTACCCAAGTCTTGTAATCTTCTTGGCCAGAGTAGGATCACTTTAATGAGACCTACATATACCCTCATGTAATTCACGTAAGGTTGTGCTTGCTTCGTTGGTGTCGAGACATCTAAGGAGGGTGTTGTCAAAGCTACGATGATAAAGGGTATCGCTAACGATGGCATATCTTGTGGATTTTTGGATAAAGGACTTCCTTTGGTTATTGAATAGATTAGGGGGGAGGGTTTGAGACTTAAGGTAGTAATGGATGTCTTGGTATTAGGGAGAATCAAGACCAACAAGCTCACATACCATCTCTGATTCTGGAACATCATAGGTAGGGACCAATAGTTGTTCTATTAGGAATTCTAGCTGAGGCATATTGCTTGGAATGTCGAGGAGAGAGCCTATTGTAGCCATTGCTTCTGCTGCTGTGTTCTGTGCTCTTAGAACTTGCTTGAAAGTCACCATGTGAAAGTATGTTTGGAAGTTGTCAACCATTCATTTATAGGGCATGAGCTTCTCATCTTTTGTGTCATAGTCATCATTAACTTGGTTGATTACTAATTGAGAATCCTCATAGACATGCAATGCTTTGATTTTCCATTTTATTTCCATTCTAAGTCCTATAACCAGTGCCTCATATTCCACCACGTTATTTGTGAATGGGAAAGCTATGTGGAAAGACTTGGGAATGGAATCTTGTTAAGGGGTGATAAACAATATCCCTGCCCCTGAGCCATGATTAGTATGCGATCCATTAAAGTATAGCCTCCAGGGTGACTTTGGTTCTATATGGAATATTGATTCATCTGGGAAATCTTCCACTAAGGGGTAATCACTTTGTATAGGTGCATCTGCCAATTGGTCAGCAATCACTTGTCCTTTGATCGCTTTTCTTTTGACATACTAAATGTTGTATTTGTTTAGAATCATGACCCATTTTTCCAGATGTCTTATTAATGTTGCACGACTCAATAGATATTTGAGGGGGTCAATCTTGGCTACCAACTGTGTCTAATGGCTCAATATATAATGTCTTAGCTTCTGAGTTGCAAAGACAACTGCTATACAAGCACGTTCAATTGATGTGTAATTCAGTTCATACCTGACCGGTGTCTAACTGATATAATATATGGCCCTTTCTTTTTCTTCTTGGTCGTTTTGTGCTAGCAATGGCCCAAGTGCTGAATTAGTGGCATAAATGCATAAGATCAATAGTTTTCCATGAATGGGAGACATGAGGACTGGTGGTGATAGTAAGTAGTCTTTTATTTTTTGAAAGGCGTCTTGGCATTTATCTGTCCACACAAAGGGGATGCCTTTGCATAGAAGATATTGGAATGGTTGGCACTTGTCAGCCAATTGTGCTATAAAGCGCCAGATAGATTGTACCCTGCCCTGTAATGTCTTGAGTTCACTTATTCCTCTGGGAGGAGGCATGTCCATGATGGCTTTGAATTTTTCTAGATCAACTTCAATGCCTCTTCAAGAAACTATGTATCCCAAGAGTTTACCTGATGTTACGCCAAAGACACATTTCTTAGGATTCAGTCAGACTTTGTATTCTTCTAGTCTCTTGAAAATTGTGTCTAACACCTTTAGATGATCTTTTCTTGTTACCGATTTAGCCAATAGGTCATCTATGTAATCTTCTATTATTTTATGCATCATGTCATGAAAGATTGTGGTCATAGCCCTCTGATATGTGGTGCCTACATTTTAAAGACCAAATGGCATGACATTCCAATAGTATGTACCCCAAGGGTAAGTGAATGCTGTTTTATGCTGGTATTCAGGGGTAATATGAATCTGATTATAGCCAGAGAAACTGTCCATGAGGGACAACATTTCATATCCCACTGTGAGGTCAACTATGATATCAATATTCGAAAAAGGAAAGTCATATTTTGGGCATGCCTTGTTTAAGTCTCTGAAATCTATGCAGACTCAGATCATGCTATTTGGCTTCGTTACTGGCACAAGGTTAGATATTCATTCACCATAATCAATAGACCGTATGAACCCAACGTCTAGAAGTTTCTTCAACTTAGCCTTGACCAATAGAGCAACTTGAGGATGCATTTTGCGTAACTTCTGTATAACTGGTTTGGCATTGGGCAATAGTGGCAGATGGTGCAGAACTAGTTCTGGGTCTAGACCCGACATGTCGGCATAGGACCATGCAAAGTTGACTTTAAATTCTGTGAAAAATTTGTGAAATTTAGGACTCTCTTCTTTAGTCAAGGATGCAACAAAGAGGACCATTTTGGGATCTTCTATTGTTGATATGTTGTCTTCTATGGTGTCCTCTATGAGCATAGCTGATTTCTCTTGAGTTATGGGAAGAAAGTCCAGTCCTCCATTTTTGGGCACCTCAGAGAGGTTTTCACCCATAGATACATCATTTGTTTTTACTTTTTTGTCATCAGAAGGCGCCTTTCGGTTTTCACCTAAAAATGTTTCATTTTTTGTTTTATTCTTATTTTTAATTTTGCGACTAGAGGACGGAGCAGTCTCACCAAAGTAGGCTACACAATCTAGGTCAATGGCGAATCTTGCCTTGTGATCACCACAAGGTATGCCCTCACGTAATCCCATAAATTCTGTGATAGCCTCATCATTTTGAAAGGTGTCCAAGACTGGCGGGGCTTGTTGGTCCCAATCGATTAATTGTGAATAGACTAGGGAAATGCCATCGTCAGCGTTGGTGAATTGAGGGGAGGATGCAGAAAGCGTGCAAATAGATTCAAAGATATTGTAGATGAAATTATCATCATCCAATTCCACATTGGACTCTAACCAATATTCCCCTTCACTTGTTTCATATTCATTGTTAAAGTAAAGGGTGAAGGACTCAGAGTTGTGGTTGTTGGTGTTATCTGGAAATTCAGATGGATTTGACTAATGATTATGAGGTTGGGATGGTGGGGCTCATATGTCAGAGGGAAGGGAAATGGAGTTGTGACTTTTTGCTGCTAGATCGATTTTAAATGTTTGCAAAAATTTTGTTCAGAGGTAAGCTCCCCTGTTTCAATGAACAAATCATCATGGCAACAGTCACTTAAGGATCTTTGGAAACCAAATTCCCACTCTTGGAAGTCAGTTTCGGTAAAGTTTTCCTTAGCGGTCTTGATACTTTCTGAAGCATGCACGTGCTCACTCGAAAGTCCACTGGTACGTCGGTCGTCATTGTCTAGCGATCCATACCCTAAACCAAGATACTTTGGTATTTTGAAAGATTCTATGGGCTCTCTTCGTCCATTTTTATTTCTTCCTAGGAAACTAGTTCCATCGTAGCCCTTAGCCTTCATCATGTCATATCCCTTGCCATATTTCTTAATTGGTAATGGGGGTAGGTTGGCTATTTCTTTATAAAGCCATCCTGTAATATCGGCAAGGTCCTCGTTACTCATGTCTCCCCACTTTATGAAAACTATTTTTGGTGAAACTTTGAAAATTTCTTTGGGTTCCATTCTAAAACATAGTAGACCATAATCCTTCGGAGACTTGGGTATTGTTGTGATGCTATATACTGTATGTAGTTTGAATTCTCCATAGCCTAGGTCCTGGATCTTGACATTGGGTTCATCCTTGGGAAGTGTGGAAGATGTGGATGGAGTGGACGTGGAAGATGATGCGAGTGTGGATGGGTCAATGTATTTCGAAGAAGAGGATCCAAGAGCTTCTCGGTTGATGGGCACTCAGTTTTCAGAAATACCCCTTAGGTTGGTGCAATATTGAAAAGGGTCGGGGTCTCCATATATGGTGATTTCTGTGCCGTAAAATGGGAATTTTAAGCATTGGTGATATGTGGAGGGAATGGATTTTAGGGCATGAATCCATGGATGACCGAGCAATATGTTGTAAGGTAATTCTAGATCTAGGACCCTACAAGTTGTATCCATAATGATTGGTCTCACTCTGATAGGAAGAGAAATGATCCCTTATGAAGAAGGTTCTTTGTCATCATATGATTTTATGACTATACTCTTTGTAGGGTCCACACATGCATCAGAAAATCCTAAAGCCTTAACCAGTTTCAAGGAGCATATGTTCAATCTTCCTCTGCCATCTGCTAAAACTCTCCTAACCTTGTGCTTATGGATGAAAGTTTCAATGTGTAATGCATTGTTATGGTTAGTCTTGGGTGACGAATAGTCTTGATCAGAAAAGGTGACGTGGTGAGGTGTAGTGAGGTATCCCACCATGGTCTCAAATTGGTTGACATCAATATCCTTAGGGATGAATGAATCTTGTAGGGTTTTATCCAAGATAGCCTTATGCGTGGGAGAGATGCGAAGCAGCTCAAGTATGGAAATCTGCATGAGAGTTTTTCCAAGCTGGTCGATAAGGTTAAACTAACTCCTAGGTTGCCATTGCTTTGTGGTCAAGGTGGGTTGTGACTACCTAGGAGATGGACCAAGTATGGTAATCTTAGGTTGCCTAGTAGGAGGTAGACCAACTATGGTGACCTTGCCACTTCAAGTAGTGGCATTGCATTGGGGTGCTCATTTGATTGTGATTGTGTTGATGTATTCATCATCAGTTCGAACATTGTTTATAGTAGGTCCACCAGAATAGTCATACTTGGAGTAGGCGTAATTGGCTTGATTATTGTTTGTCTTAGGACCTGATGTGGAAGCATTATTAGAATCATGGTCTTGCAATGAGTTCTTATGAATGGTATGGTTGACATTTGATGGAAATTGTGGCCCACCCAGTTTGATTATTTGACTCTAGATAAGGTCTTACACAATATTTTTGAGTTGTTGACAGGATGATGTCTTATGTCCTTTAGCCTGGTGGTAAGAAAAAAAGGCATTATCATCCCACCATGACGGTTTAAATTTCCCTGGGTCATATAGTTTTGGTTCTTCAAGTGTGATGAGACCATTTTGAAGGCATTTCTTGAGGACTTCCTCCATGGGCTCACCCAAGGGAGTGTATGTGCAAACCCTAGGGAATTGTCTTGTTTGACGGTATTGTCCTTGATTTTAACTATTTTGACCATTTTGGTTGTTTGGGGTGGGGGCTGTTATTATCACCGTTGGCTTGTTTTATGGTTGAACCCCTTTGAGAGCTAGTACAAGACCCATAGTTTTTACAACCTTGGCATCAACAACACCGTCATTGGTAACATGTTTATTTTTTACCCAGTACTTATTTTTGTCAGTGGGATGATTTGCATTTGTATTTTTAGGACCGTAATTTAGCTCTCCATTTGCAATAAGGGATTTCTCTATTTGGACACCTTTTTCGACTAGGTCTGTGAAGGTTGTGCAACAATGCACTTGTAATGCATATTTTAAGGGTCCTAGAAGTGTTTGAACGAACATGTCCACCTTTTCCTTTTTGGGTATGTCGATGTGACAACGACTAGCTAGAATTCTCCATCTTTGAAAGAATGGGATGAATGTTTCACTAGCATCCTCTTGTGTGAGATTGCATAAGCTAGTAATAGAGGTGTCCATGTCAATGTTCTATGTGTAATTTTTTATGAATTTGTGTTTAAGTTCATCCCATGTTTGGATATCCTTTTGAGTGGAGAACCATTCAAGGGCAGGACCTGCAAGACATTTAGAAAAAAGTCTCATCAAGTACATTTGTTCATAGGCGACGTCCATATAGTTGGTCACAAATTCTCGGACATGTTTGATAGGGTTTGTCTTTCCTCTATATTTGGTAAAATTAGGTGACACATATCCCAGAGGAAATGGTGGCATGTATAAGTTCATGTCAAAGGGATATACAGATAGATCATATGACACTTCTAATTTCTTGCTAGATATTTGTATGTTTTCTATGGTCTTCTCTAGACCCATCAGCTTTGCTTGTAAGGTATCAATTATAGGGTCATTTGTGGTCCCATACAATGGATTGATTGGTACACCATAGGTTCCCATTTGTTGTCAGTGGATGTTGGCATGTTGTTGAGGTACATGTTGTTGTGGCATGTATGATGTGTTTTGATTTGCGTGTTGTTGGTATTGAAAGTTTGGATTGGGGGTATGTTGGTGGGTATGAATATGGGATGAGTATGTTGGAATGTGTCCCCCATCCATTTGGGTTGATATTTGGGGAATATGGTGACCATGAATATTTTGGTGTGTGAATGATGCCATAGATTGTGTGTTTTGACTGCCTTGTCCAAATTGTTGTGTTTGTACAAGGGGAATGGTCGTATTTTTTCCTTGGGAGGTGATGATAGTAGACTGTGTTGATGTGTTAACATTTTGTTGTTGTCCTTGAATAAAGATATGTTGTTTACCTCCACCCAAAGGATTTTGTGAGATACCAATGAGAGGATATGATGAAGATGTACTCATGGTACTAGATGTAGTTGTCAATGGAGGATTTGTATGGTTTGATGATGCCCCCATGACATTTACCGTAGTGGTAAAGAGAGGATTGGAATAAATTTCCCATACTGCTGAGGACCCAAAGGTGGTTCCAGTCGATTGTGACAGTGTTGTGGATATTGTGGGCACTATGATGGATTGTGATCCTCCAATGGATGTAGCATTTATTGAATTGGATTTGTTTGGAATGTTGGAGGTAGCACTCATGGTCGCTGTGACATTTTGTGACATAGTATCAAAAAAGGTATTGCTTGTGGTGCTTAGAGGTTGACCACTATTTGACATGTTATGTGTATTGTTGACATTTTTGGCAGGAGATGTCGATCTCAAGGTATCAATGTCGAACCCATGAGGTAATTTAGCTCCTTGACTTAAAAGTATGGTCAAATATCTGTCTTTGTCATATAAGACCATTTGTTCTACAAAGTTAGCCGCCTCTGGATCTTATGCTGCTACCTCTAGGTTTTCCTCAAGTATTTGTCCATATTCATCCTTACGTAAGAATGGTTCAAACGGGTTGTTTGATGAGGATGGTATGGTCGTGAGAGGTTGAGTATTTATGTTGCTAAATGGGTTGTCAAAAGTCCGATTTGGGTCATAAGTGTGATTGGTGACATTGGAATTAGAATCTTGTCCAAAGTTTTCCATTTGTCTTTTCTTTCTTTGGAGTCTAGTTTCCACCATAAAAGGGAATTACTCAAATGAGGGTAATGAAAATGATGACCAAATGCAAGGATGATACTAGCCTATGTTTTTGTATTTTTGTATTTTTGTGACAAAGGATGACAATGTAAGACTATGTTTTTTTATTATTTTTGATAATGAGGGATGAAAATGAAATGTGATGACTAAGGAAATGATTGATGCAAAATAACAAGGTTTTCAAAGACAAAGTGTCAAATGAGGACTAAGATGGTAATGCTGACGAAGGACTAAGGCGATTAATGCAAAGTCTAGGTTCAAAATGAGGACTAGAGGTGGACAATGCAAAGTCTAAGTTTAAAATGATGACCAAGTTTGGAAAATGTTTGGGAGAAAGGTTTGTCTAACCACTCTAAGCTTGACGTATGTCTCAATTTAGGTTATCAAAAGGACTTGGTAAAGGGACTAAATGACAAGGTCAAAATGACGAGTGATCTTGCCTAACTAGACTGTTGAGTTGGAGGTTCTCACAAAATTGACAATGACTGAAAAGAGGAATAATGACTGTCCCAAGATACCCTAATTTTGAAAATAATGGTGTTTGCAAACTGCGGAGATTTTTCCTAATCCAAAGTTTTCCAAGATGAATACAAATGATGGACGTTTTGAGCAATTTCGATTCTAGTTTCTAACAAATACTTTTGAAAAAGATGTTTGACAGTAGGTTAAGATGTCTGGACTCAGATTTTGGTTTGTAACAGGTTTTTCTTTGTTGATAGTAAAATGCGTCGTTACAGGTAGCAAATGTGTTTCAGAGATCAAATGCGGCACTGGGTATGGAAAATGTGGTTCAAATTTGTAAAATGCAGCTTTACAGAAGTCAAATGCGGTTCAGTATTGCGGATGCGGCTTTACAAAAGGAAAATGCATTTTAAGATAGGAAAATGTGGTGTTTGGAGAAGCAAATGTGATTTATTAGAGCAGATGCGTTGCGAAGTCTGGTGAATGCGATGTGACAGAGTGATTGTGGTTAAGCATATGCGTCTCAGGATGTAAAAAATCAAATTTTTTGATGTTTTGGTTAAAAACCCGAATTGTTGAAAGTTTGACTATTTTATTTTTTGTTTTGTTTAAGTAACTAGCAAACACTTGGAAAGCACAATATTTCAAAAAGTAAACAAGCACACAAGAGAACAAGTATGATCCTAGGTTAGGCCAGGGCAGTATTCGCTAGACTCCACATGGGTTTCCCCAGCTGCATATCAGTAGCATGTGAATCCAGAAGCTTGGCTGCACGGGCTCCCCCTTACAGTGCACTCTCTTCTTAGGCCAACAAAGCTTCCAACCCCCATGAAACTCCCATGGTAGATTGATCACCTCTATAGAGATTGCGAAGACGTGGAAGGATTCACACCGACTTGTGTTGTACTAGCAAATAGAAGGTTTTGGGCTTACTACACAAGAATTTTTAATTCAGGACCCCCATTCGAGTGGTCATACATGGGGCAAGAGATTAATCGCCGATTAGGTGGCACTCCAGCCTGAAAAGGTTAAGCTCAACAAGGTTTATGGGAGTACTACTCTGTCCGTATGACACATCTGCACTCATAATCTTAGGTTTTCCCTTAAGATTCACATTTATATATCGGTCGGGGGTAGCTTAGCTTTAGCTCTGTTTCTAGTTTGAATCACATTGGGGTGATGAAATCCCTAGGAAGACCCAATTTATAGAGGCAATAATCCTTTCTCTTACACCCAGGATCACATTACTGTGCAAGGGGAGAGGATACTTCAGTTATTGCATCAAGGTTACACAAGGATAAAGTGGATCTGGCTTTTTGATCACCTAGTTTGCATAGGGTGAGAGCATACTCGCCTACCACTTTCAAACACAATCAGAGAAAATGAAAGACATGTTTATTTTAAGTGCACCAAAAATAAATGTGTTGTAATATAATAAAAAAAACACGATGTTTAGAATTGAGTCTTCGACACTTGAACCTGCAAAACCACAAGTTGGTAGTTTTCTCAAATCATCTTGGACTCACGAAATATAACCGCCACATGCCACAAATGAAAATTAGTAACACGAAAACCCTATGCTAGAAAAGAAAACCTGAATGTCAAACAGAAAAGAACATAAAATAGAAAAAAATAGAATGTAAAACAAAGAATGATATAAAATAGAAAAACTAGAATGAAAAAAGGAAGAAAAAAATTTACCAGGCAAATGCGTCACAACAGAGCGAATGCATCTTGGTCTGACAGGCAGATGTGACTTGTTTATGTCTAATGTAGTGTTTTGTACTGCGTATGCGACACCTCAGAGTGATTGCGTCATTTTATCCTTCGAATGCGTCGCTACGCATTAGATGCAGCACAATTAAAAACAAATGTGGCTCGTCCGTACTTGTACCTACAAAAATGATAGAAAAAAAAATGTACAAAACAAAAAACAAAGCAGTCGGGTTCACTAATGTATCTAAGGGTTATTTTCTAAGGTTAGATTATCAAATATTAAAGCATAGAAACCCAAAGAACTATGAAGTACATTGAAAACAAAAAGAAGAAATGATTATACTAGTCAATCTCTAAAGCTTCCATGATTCATCTTCGTAGCACCTTCTAACTTGTTGATTGTTGCCCTCAGATTGAGTGTGTGAGAAATTTGATGCCAAAGACTATGACAAAGTCCTAAACAAGCTTTGAAGGATTTGATTACTAAATGTCTATGCCTATGAGAAATAACGAAAATGACTATGCCAAGAAAATGTCTAAGACTTAATGAAACCATGTATAAATACTGCAATATCTAAGTATGAGCATGAGTAGTTGAAAATGTGAGTAAAATTGTCATTTTATAGAAGATACAATTTTGGATGGACAGACGAGATTAAAAGCTGGTGAAAGCCTAAAATATGTGGACGAGATTTCATGTGACAATCCCTAATCAGGGTTAGGGAAAAATCATTAAATGAGTGGTCGAGATGTCATCTGAGAATATCAAATCAATGATCAAGAATAAATGATATAATTAGTCAAAAAGATAAAGATTTTCAAAAATAAAGAAGATAAAGACTGCTTGATTTGCGAGATTCAAAAAATCAAGAAGATAAGAGCTGAACTGAAAAGCAAATTTGGAAAATCAAGAATCTGCTCAATTACTTGATTTTTGGAAGAATATTACCATTATGAATTAAATTAATTCAAAATATGGATTTTGTATGATAATAAATAATCGATTTTCAGATTATTTACTAAAATGAACTGACAGTCAAGAATGTGAGATCATTTTAAATAATTTCATTTATTTAAAATGAGGGAAATATTAAATTTGGCAATTAAATAATTAAAGATAATTGTTTAATTTAGAGGATATGATTAATAATTAAATAAATTAATAAATTCATTTAATTATGAGAATTAGTGACATTAAATAAATAAATGAAATTCATTTATTTAATAAGGAAGAATAAATGAGCAAAGGTAACTAAATAAATTAATACATTTATTTAATTGTAAGAAGATAATTGGCTCTTAGTGACGTATTGAATAAATAAATATAATTTATTTATTTAATAATCATGAAGATTAAAAGAGATATGAATCAATTAAATAATTATAAATTATTTAATCAATAGTCGAATGTGGACCAAGGACATAATTAAATGTCATAATTATGCTAGGACGAAAGTGGTAAAAATAGAGCTTGCAAGCCTAGGTCATTTTTATGTGTCTACAATAACATTGCAAACTTTACCTTCACACTTACATCTGGTACGAAACAAATTCTTCCTTTGAGTTGGTTCCTTCTCTTCATTCAACAAGGCTGTTTTGGTAACAAGAACCTCTCCTCTTTCTACATCCTTAGAATGTGAATACTCAACATCTTCATCTACATGTACAACTCGTGTATTACCATCAGGTCTTCTATTTGTCCTTCCTTGATGTTGAGGAAAGTCATAGGCTCTATGTCCTTTTTCTCCACATTGGAAATAGGTTCCACAAAAGCCTCCTCTTCTCAGTCCTCATCTAGATCTTCCCCTTCCTCTTTGGTCTCCATTATTTTGATCACGAGGACGGTAGGTGTTATCTCCTTTTTGGTTCTAGTTTCTACTGGAGCCTTCACTCTTCTTTTGATTTTTATTTCGACCTCCATATGATCGTCCACCAATATTTTCTTCACAGCCTCCACCTTGTTACTTGTTCTAAAGCATCTTATTCAGTCGTTCTTCAACCTTAAGAGAAAACTAATAAGCATCTTCAATGGTGGTCATTCTTACCAGTGCCAATTCTTCCTATATGCTTGGCTTCAACCCATTAATATAACAAGCAACTTTCTCCTTATTCACCTTAGAATGTCCTCTCTGAATCATGAACTTTTGAAATTCCTATGTATTCTTTCACTATCCTTGTCCCTTGCCTCAAGCTTTGCATCTTCTTGAGAAGCTCCAATTCATAATCGATTGGAATAAATTGTTTCTTCAATTTTCACACCATTCTGTTCCATCTAGAAATTTAATCTTTCCCTTGTCTTCTTCTTTCTAACTGGACCTCTTTGCACCATATACTGGCATGAACTTTCAATTTTGTCTTTACAAACCTCACTTTGTGAGGATCTTCAATCTCCTCAAACTCAAAAAATTCTCTATGTCATTGATCCAATCAATCAATTCTTCAAGATTCAAACTTTGATGCAGAGCCAAGGTGGAGATCATTCACAACAATGAAAATATCAACTTTGGAACAAAGAACTCTTCTTTACCATGCATTCAACTCACCCTCAATGCCAAGCAACCTTCCAAACTTAAAGAAAAAATGCATAACTTTTCAAAGACACCTCACACCCATGAAAAAAAATTCTTTTTGGATACCCATTATGGCCTATTCAAACATATCAAAAGTTATTAAACACTTGTTTCAGAAATTATAAGAGTTCTATGACTAGCCTCTCTTGAACTAGGCCTAAATTGGTCGAATTTACAAAGAAACTACCCTTCAATCATGCAATATTCACTCAAAACCTCAAAAAATTAGATCAATATGTCATAAAACATCTAAATCAACAACCTTTTGAGTTAGTCATGCACTTTAAGACCCCAAAACTAGAAACCCTCATTTTTGCTTACTAATTGGGAGGGTTTAATGAAAATGACATCTCCACACCACAAAAAACCTTGAGACCACTTGGAACACACCCCATTAGACCTGCACATGCTCACAAAACCTTCACATGGGCAGCCATAACATCAATTGACAAAAACTCAACTTCTACACCTTCATTTGCATTGAAAATGCACAAAAATTCAACTAGGGCATCACCTTAAAAAGCCACAAATGTCCACCTCTACATTCCAAACTCACACACACATAATTTACATCATATTATACCATTCCACCGAGTTACAATGGCATACAATGGGTGGAATGGTCAAAAATTACATTTTAGATTTTCAAACCCTCTAATGGCTATGCACAGGCAGTTTTAATAAAATGACAATAAAACCCTCTAAACTCAATGAAAATTCACCAAACCACTTTCAAATGAAAGCTGACACTCTCCTCTTTCCAACCATAATAGGGTTAAGCCTGTATAGGTCATACAAAGGTCGTACCACGCGTTTTAGCAGCAAATTTACACACAGGAATTTCCAAAAAATAACCACTTTTTCATTAGAACTTCAAAAAAAAGATTCAACAACCATGCCTCAACCATGAGAGGATTATTTAACATCCAACCACCCTTACAAACATCCTCCAACTGAAATTTTAATTAGTTGGACATTAGAAACCAACTTTTTACCAATTAGACCCCTAATTGCCTAGTTTTTCACTTTTAACAATTTGTTGACAATGAGTACATTTTTATGCAACCTTTTGTATTTTTTGAACTAACTAACATAAAATACCCATAATTACATCATTAATGGGCTCAAAGTCCTTATTCAATCATGAAATTACTCAAATACTCCCTAGTTTCCTAATGCTTTCCTACTAATGTTGAATTTTGAAAAATGTGTGTATTGGGTGCTCCTGCACCATACACCTTGGCTTAAAATTCTTCCAAGTCCCTTGGAAATGTCTGTACCTGAAAAAAAAAGTGATTAGATACTCCTCTTTTTCCTTGCAATGATCTCATCTTCACCTTGGGCTTATGCTTGTCCTCTTCTTGAAAGTCCATGCTTGCTTTGTCACTTTGAGTCTTCATGTCTTCTCTATCAACTTGAATCTGTACTTCTAGGCTTTGATTGTCCATCCATATTCCTTTTTCCTGATCTTCAACTTCTTTTATTACAAACCAACTCATCATATGACTATCCTCCTTCATCTTTACCCTTGGCTTGAGCTCCATCAGTTGTATCAACACAACTAGGAAGCAACAAATGAATTCCTTTGTCTTCTGCTGCTTGACCTTCCTCTTCACACCTACCATGCCAATTACCACTGTCATAATAGCACACAACTGCTCAACAACAAGTTTCATTAACCAAGGAAAATTCTCTGCCCTTACCTCAGTCCTTCCTCTTCTCTCCATTTCAAGTGGAGACTTCACAAACTCTTTAGCCTTCTCATGGCCTAACTCTGACTTCCCTACACTCTTAGTCCCTATCCTCATAGAGACCCTTGACAAACTCTTCATCCTATTTACTTCACCCTTCATGGTGACAACCTCTTCTTCATACTCTTTCACTGTCCTTTTGACATTTCCCTTCACTATTTCTTGCCATTCTAACTGGCTGATTGTCATGTCTTTGTATGTCATAAACTTGTTATCCCTATTAAGGCCTTGCATCAGACCTTTTTCTTCCTTCATCACTATGTTCTTAACCTGCAATGTCCTCTCAAACTCATTACATTCATGCCCCATCATTGGGCTATGCAAGTCATCTTCTTGACTATCCATATTTTTCCTTCTATTTTCTTCCTCAAGGACCTTTGTCCTACTAACTTTAGAAACATAACTTAATTGTTCTTCACCTCCTGCTAACATCATCCTTTCACATTGGTTTACCTCAACCAATCTACTCTCCATCATTTTCCATACCCCTTGGGATTCTCTCTCATCTACCTTCACCTCACTGTCCACCTTTGCCATTGTACTTCCAATGTCCATACTTTATGTATGTCTAGTATTAGACTGATTTTTGTCTACAACCAACTCCACAGGACACCAAACTGTCCCTATCTTAATCTTCCCATGCTCTTCAAGCCTTTTATGACACTTCTCCTCACTACCATCATTTTTTCCTTCATCATTCACTTGAATCTTAGTTTTTAAGACCCTTTTATCAATGGGTCTTCCAGCCTTCCCTTCAACCACATGTTGCACCTTGTGCTATTGTCCACTCAATGGACCACATATCCCTTCCTCAATGCCCTTGCTTTGCCATCCCTACAAATCACTTGTACTCACATCTTTTTCCCTTTCTACACTCTCTATCCCAATAACTTTCTTATCACAAAACTCGGTCTCAATCTCACCTACCCCTATATCTTTCATGGGGGTCTACCTTGCATCATTTTTAGTCTTTAATGAACAAAATTTCACTTGCTCTTTTCCTCCCACACAACCCTCAAGCCTACCTTGCATCCTCAAGGCCTCTTCACTCTTGACCTTTTCTTTCAAACAACCCTTTACATTCTCCAATTTTGAATCTGCTGCTACCCCTGGTGTCTTAGGGACCTCTCCACTTGTAATGGATGCCTCTTCCTTGTTTCTATCTTCTTTGTATCCTAGGAATTTTTGTATTTCCTACAGTAGCACCCTTTTTTCCTTGTTTTGGCTGTTATCTTCTTCCACCAATGAAATCAAATTATAAATATTCCCATCCTTTTTAATCTGGTAACTATTATCCCTGCCATAGTACACAACAATCTTTTCCAACACCATGGTTTCCCAAAAATTAGATGACAAGATTTTAATGTACAATATCACATAATATTTTGTCCTTGTATTCACCTATTTGAAATTCAACCCATGATTGCTCCTTAACCAAAAATGTGTTCTCACCATTCATCAATGAAACATAATAAGGTGAATCATGTGGAAACCTTTCTAAGTTCAATTTTTCAACCATTTCGAGAGCTACCAAGTTATCCAAACTACTTGAATCAACCATAACCTTGCAAACCTTACCTTTGCACTTGCATCTAATCTTGAAAATTGCATTCCTCATCTATATCTCCTTCTCATTCAAACCTTTGATAGCCATGATGTCCTTTCTCCTTCAAATGCTTCTCCTTCAATCTCTAAGAGATCTACTTCGTCACTCTGATACCACTATGATGCAGAGCCAAGGTGGAGGTCATTCACAACAATGAAAACATCAACTTTGGAACAAAGAACTCTTCTTTACCATGCATTCAACTCACCCTCAATGCCAAGCAACCTTCCAAACTTAAAGAAAAAAGGTATAACTTTTCAAAGACACCTCACACCCATGAACCAAAATTATTTTTGGATACCCATTATGGCCTATTCAAACATATCAAAATTTCTTAAACACCTTTTTTAGAAAGTATAAGAGTTCTGTGACTAGCCTCTCTTGAACTAGGCCTAAATTGGTCCAATTTACAAAGAAAATACCCTTCAATCATGCAATATTCACTCAAAACCTCAAAAAATCAGATCAATATGCCATAAAACATCTAAATCAACAACCTTTTGAGTTAGTCATGCACTTTAAGACCCCAAAACTAGAAACCCTAATTTTTGCTTAATAATTGGGAGGGTTTAATGAAAATGACATCTCCACACAACACAAAACCTTGAAACCACTTGGAACACACCCCATTATACCTTCACATGTGTAGCCATAACATCAATTGACAAAAACTCAACTTCTACACCTTCATTTGCATTGAAAATGCACAAAAATTCAACTAGGGCATCACCTTAAAAAGCCACAATGTCCACCTCTACATTACAAACTCACACACATATAATTTACATCAAATTAGACCATTCCATTGAGTTACAGTGGCATACAATGGGTGGAATGGTCAAAAACTACATTTTAGACTTTCAAACCCTTTAATGGCTGTGCATAGGCAGTTTTAATAAAATGTCAATAAAACCTTCTAAACTCAATGAAAATTCACCAAACCACTTTCAAATGAAATTTTACACTCTCCTCTTTCCAACCATAATAGGGTTGATCCTATACAGGTCGTACAAAGGTTGTACCACGTGTTTTAACAACAAATTTACACACAAAAATCTCCAAAAAATAGCCACTTTTTCATTAGAACTTCAAAAAAAAAGATTCAAAAACCATGCATCGACCATGAGAGAATTATTTAACATCCAACCACCCTTACAAAAACCCTCCAACTAAAATTTTAATTACTTGGACATTGGAAACCAACTTTTTACCAATTAGACCCCTAATTGCCTAGTTTTTCATTTTTAACAATTTGTTGACAATGAGTACATTTTTATGCAACCTTTTATATTTTTTGAACTAACTAACATAAAATACCCCTAATTACATCATTAATGGGCTTAAAGGCCTTATTCAATCATGAAATGACTCAAATACTCCCTAGTTTCCTAATGCTTTCCTACTAATGTTGAATTTTGAAAAATGTGTGTATTGGGTGCTCCTGCACCAGATTTCTACTAAAAGTTGAAACCTCCATTTAGGTCTCTTCACAATGCTTGAGATTGGTCACAAAAATATTGTTTCTCTAGGATCCATTGGATCCTGCTCTTCCTCTTCCATTTCTTCTTCTATTTCATCCTCACTATTATCTCTGTCTCGTTGCACATCTCTTCTTCAAACCTCTTGTTGCAAGGTTTCTAATTTCCTTCTAAGGGCTTTGATTTCATCTCTTGGTGGATCTCTTCCTCCATTACCTTAGCTTCTACCTCTGCCATACTGGGCAATTCTTGGAGGCATCTTGAACTCAACCCACACTCATAGGTCCTACTGCAACTGCTTCACGTTCGATGCTCTATTACAGGCTTAGGAACTCCTACTTTGATACCACTTGATGAGGGCGAAACCACCCAAAACCCATAAAAATCACAACCAAAGATACCAAAACAGAAGATGCAAGATAGAAAAATGACTCACTTTCAATTATTTTCAAAAAATAAAATTATAGATTCAAAGCTTACATGCTACAGCCTCATGGGTTTGATTTATTACAACAAAATTAACTCAAAAAAGAAAAATCTACTATTTGGAGCCACAATTTGCACCATCAGGGCCACCTTCTACAACCCCCACTTAACCCTTTTTATTTTCCCCAATAACCACCCTAGAATGTTCTAGAAATTACAAATTTCCCCTTTTTGTTTTTGTGCCAAAAGTCCCACCGTTTGATTTCTGGCCTAGGAAGAAATTTTTATGAAATTCACTTTTTAGAGGACCAACTTCCTGGGGCCATAAATTTTGATTCAGGTGTTTTATTTGCTCTTATTGCATATCATTAGAAAGATCTCAATGAACTCTACAACGCATTGACCTACTATAGGTCACTTCGGCCACCTGTTGAGCTATTTCAGGGCCTCTAAAGTTTTATATCTGAATTTGAAGCTACATTGGAGAAATTTCTCAGGATGAAAACTTTAATTTCTTCCAAACCATGCAAGGTATTGAGGTGATTCTTTCGCGATTGGAAATATTTTTCAGCTCTGCTCCTTGGGGTAAATTTTCATGTCCATACGAGCCCGTTTAGGCTGACTTATTAAAAATAGTAAGTGCTGATTTTTTGCTATTTTGATGCCTAACAGTCTTATATCCCCTAAGTGCCATCATGGGACTCAAAACAACTAAAGAAAAGAATGAAAATATTTTTTTTGAGTGATGCAAGATTTCCCTACACCATTGGATGCTCCTGCATTAGTGGAAGTATTCAGATATGCCAGGTCTGGATCCCACTTTAGTGGTACACCATTTGGACGCTCATCCAGATGCTAAATCTATCAAACATAAATTAAGAAAGATGCATCCTCAAGTGGCTTTTCTTGTCAACAAAGAGTTGGAGAAACTGTTAGAAGCTAGGTTCATAAGACCCATCAACTATTCTGACTGGATATCCAACATAGTGCCCATGGCTAAGCCAAATGGAAACTTTAGGATTTGTACGGATTCTTGGATCTCAATAAATATTTTCCTAGGGATGACTTCCCCCTGCCAAACATTGACATGTTGGTTGACTTAACAATAGGACATGAGATGCTATCCCTCATGGATGGTTTCTTTGGCTATAATTAGATCATGATTGCATCAGAAGACCAACATAAAACTACTTTCACCACCCCTTGGGGTACCTTTTGCTACAATTTCATGCCCTTTGGACTCAAGAATGTGGGGGCAACTTTTCAGCGTGCCATGACTGTCATCTTCCATGACCTTATACACATCATAATGGAAAAAAATGTTGATGACCTATTGGGGAAGTCCAAGATTAGGGAAGAGCACCCTATGATCCTGTAGAAAATCTTTGAGCAGTTAGAGCACTATAAACTACATCTAAACCTAAAGAAGTGCATGTTTGGCATTACATTGGGAAAGCTATTAGGTTTCATCATATCCAAAAGGGGTATAGAGGTAGATCCAACTAAATTCAAAGAAATCATGGAAATTCCCCTGTCATGTAATCTCAAGCAGTTAAGAAGCCTTCAAGGGAAGTTACAATCCATCAGGCAGTTCATAGCTCAGTAGCTGACAAGTGCCAATCATTCACCCATCTCTTGCAAAAAGACACCACCTTCAAGTGGGATCTAGAGTGTCAGCAACTCTTCAATAAAATTAAAGAGTACAAGTGGCTCATCCACCCATCCTCATGCCTCCTATTTGAGGTAAACCACTTCTGTTGTACATCTCAGCTACTTCGGTTGCATTGGGGACATTACTAGCTCAACATGACGAGTCCTCTAAAGAGCGTGCAATCTACTACATCAGTCGAACATTAGTGGGCTATGAAATCAACTATTCTCCAATAGAAAAAGCTTGTATGGCCATAGTCTTCAGTTCACAAAAGCTTCACCATTACATGCTCAGTCATCCTGTGAAGTTAATATACAAAGTTGATGCACTCAAGTATTGTTATCCAAAACTTCTTTGACTGGTCGTAAGGAAATTAAAGGACAAGTAATAGCAGATCAATTGCTAGATACTCCTTTGGTGGATTCCCATCCCTTGGTAACTGAATTTCATGATGAAGAGGTCCTCATAGTCACAAAAGAAGCTACATGGATGCTTTGTTTTGATGGGTCATACACACATAATGGAGTTGGTGTGGGTAGCTTATTCATCACCCCACAAGGTGACTACATCCTGAAGTCATTTAGGTTAGAATTCCCATGTACAAACAATATAGTAGAGTATGAATCTCTTATCACTGGTCTTAATATTTCCATTCAATGGAACATTACTCATTTAGGAGTCTTTGGTGATTCTCAGTTGATTATCAAACATGTCAGTGGCGAGTTTCAAATGAAATATGACAAGTTTTTACCTTATAAATGCATGGAGGATGAATTTAAGAAATATTTCACCTTCATTTAGTTTGAATAGATCCCTAGAGTCCAGAATAAGGTAGCAGATGCAATGGCTATGATGGATTCCCTCATTGATATGCCTAAATATCGAACGGAATGCGAGTTCCTTGTAGAACAACTTTTAATCTCAACATATGTTATCCCTGAGAGTGAGATGGTCTGCGACATCATATGTCTTGAGTCACCCTAGTATCACAACATCTACACCTACCTCCGTAATAACAACTTACCCTCTAACCTTACACACAATCAACACAAATGCTTCATCCAACGTACATCCCGCTATACCATCGTGGGTATGATGGAACTCTTCTTAGGTGTCTGAATGAATCAAAAGCTTGCACTACATTAACTGAGGTACATAGTGGTGTTTATGGGGCCCATTCTAATGGCATGGCCTTAGCTAAAAGGATTCTTAGAGCTAGATATTATTGGCCTACAATGGAGCATGATTCTTGTGAGTTCATGAAGAAATTTCTACCTTGTCAGTAACATGCGGATTTGATACATGCTCCCGCCCAAGATTTTCAACCTATCATAGCACCATGGTCCTTTTCTCAATGGGGTTTTGAATTGGTCAGAAAGATCTACCCTCCATCCTCTAGTGGCCAGGGTATGTGTTGGATCATGATGGGCCAAAAATTGGCGATATGATGGGTATGTGTAGGGCATGTGGATGATGATTTTTTTAACCCAAAATTGATGAAACAAAAAGGGTTTTTAAAGGAGATTCTCAACTTTCAACCAATATAAATTATGCTTTACTTTGAATTTAATAAATAATTATTATTCATTTTCTTTTTGAATTATGACTAAAGACCTGATTGATAAGTTGATTGAAAAATATCTATAGCTTTGAAATGGTATCACATTTTTTGAATCCAAAACATGTGTCACATTCTATGCTTTTCATACTATAAGATTAAAAAAATATTAAATTTCATGAAGTTTTGACCAAGTTAAGGTGGTCAGACATACAAGTTTTTTATATTTTTTAAAAGTTGTAATAAAAAATTCATAATTAATTATTTACATGGAAATAAATTACAAAAAAATATGCATCACATTGGGACATGAGTCCTCTACTTATATCTAAAATCTTATAAAAAAATATTATCATTTTATTGTGGTTAGGGTGATCAGACAAACACCTACTTCTTATTTTTCCCTGAAATTTAAGTACTACTGCATTGAAATTTCAAATTTTCACCAAATAGATTTTTTTTTCTTAAATAAACCTAGTAGTTTAGAAACTACATTCAATTTGCTACATATTCTATTCTAACATATTTTTGAAATAATATAGAAAACTTATTCAAATTTTTATGTCAAGTTGCCTAACTCTAATTTTTCTAAATTTTCATCGCCACTTAAGGGCCTATTTTTTCCATGATGATCTTGCACATAGCTGCCATACTTTCATAATCACCACCACTGAATACTTCACCAAGTGGGTGGAAGCAATGCTACTCTTCCAAATTATGGGTATTTAGATTTCCAAATTCATCCTCTTCCATATTCTCTGTAGGTATGGAATCCCTTTCAACATCATCATTGATAATGGAAAGCCATTCAAAAACTAGTTCATGAAACACCTTCGTGAAACTTATCATATCCAACATCGTTGGTCCATGCCTTATTACCCAAAAGGTAATGGTCAAGCGGAGGCAATCAACAAAACCCTCATTGAGATCCTTAAAAAGGTGGTCAATAACATTGGTTGAGATTGGCATCTCCATCTCCATCCTGCCCTTTCGGCTTATCACACTTCCATCCACACTCCCACTAGTGCCACTCCATATTCCCTCGTTTATGGTGCTGATGCCATCTTTTCAATCAAAGTCGAGATCCCATCATTTAGAATATCTCTAAAGAACCTCACAAGTGATGAAGAAACTTGGGTTGCACGACTTAGTCAACTGGAGCTCCTGGATGACAAGTGTATCAGGTACTATAATCATCTTCAAGCATATCAACATTGTCTTAGGAGGAGCTATGACAAGAAAGTTTTCCCTCGCTAGTTCAATGTTGGCGATCTAGTCCTCAAGGAGAATCAATGTACTCAACAAGATCAAGACAAGAAATGAAAGTTTGAGGCAAATTAGCTAGGTCCTTATGTTGTCACAACTATATATGGATATGGGGTGTATAGGCTTGCTACACCTAAAGGGGATCCCCTAGAAGAACCTATCAACATCATGCACTTGAAAAGGTTTTACACCAAAGTCAGCTGGATTATCCTATCCTAAAAAATACCAAAAAATAAAACTAAAAACTAAAAAAAAATCCGAAAATAGTAAAGAGAAATAATTTGTCCTATGGTGAAAACCAACCTTGGTGGTGCCTTGGATAAGTATGTTTGGTGAAAACCTGGTAACAAGTGGCATTCTTAGAGGGATTAATCATTATCTACCTTGTGTCCTAGTTGCTTTATGCTTCCATCCATCTTATTCTCACATTCTATACTAGCATCCTATTCAATCTAGTGCTTTCATCTATATCTGCTTATCCACCACTTGGTATGTTTTGGTTGAGCATTAGACGATCCTTAGTTTCTATCTATAATCCTGAGCTTTTGTCCCAATCTGAGCTTGTGTCATCTATTCATGTCATCAGTCAGTCTCTCACCTTCACTTAGGATCCTTCATCATGTCAGTCCTCATTAGGTCTCATCTTGTCCTATCATTAATAATGAATTCAACTGTGCACACCTTCATGTGGTCATGGTCCACCCCGACGAGCATCCTCATTAGTTTTTAGTATCTGGAATAGTAAGGTCTACAAACTGAATTGAATTTTCCCTTGGGGCTTTCCTTCATCCGTCTTGTCATGTATGTCCTCTGTCCTTCATTTATCTGGTCCCATCTTGTGTTTTTGGTCTTTTTTTGAACTACGTTGCCCCTACGCTTTCATGTAGGCAAGGTTGATCATTTGATCCAACCCTAGGGATTTTTTCCATCTAGTATTTTCCATCCATCTTGGTCTCCATCTTCCTCTTTCTACCTTTATCCATGGTCTTTTATCAAACTATGAAGGCTTTGCGCTTTCATGTAGGCAAGGCTAATCTTTGATTAGACCTCAAGCCCCTAGGTCTTTAGGATGTGTTGGTCTTGTGTCATGTGTCTTGTGCCATGTCGTCAAATATGTCCCTATCTAGCTGGTTCTTAACAAATGAGATCCACTAGTATCATGAGGTTCAATCAGTTTTGAGTATCTTGAGTCATGTCAATCACTTAGTTTAGTCCCCATCTTTTGTCTTAACAGGATGCATCCTTCCTACATCAGACCGCATCAATCCCATCCACCTTTTGATCTTGTGGCAAGGGACATTTGAAATTGATTTTTTATTGTGATGCTTTTTTGGAATTTTGTTTATCATTTGAGCTTCCAATCATACATTGTCAGGGTCGCCATGATCCATCATATCATGGTGCGCTTTGATTGGCAAACATAGGGGCATATCTTGATCTTTTTAGCTATTTTTATCTGCTTGATTGTCCCGCATAGTACCCACCAAGATCGTTGTGGTCTTGAGTTAGGTTGGGGCATCCTTTGTGCTCGTGGTTATCCTAATGCCTAGCCTAACCAAAGTCATTGTGAATTTGGGGTGATGGGATAGCCTCCTTGTCTGATGTGTTTGTTTCATGCATTATACACTAATCTTCCTTGGTTCCTCATACCTTGGCATATTGTGTCTTCCGCTATAGCAAAAATCCATGCTTTGAATTGGAAAATAGCATTAGGATTGCATTTCATTTTCCATCCCATTGCATTGCATTTATCCTCCATCTATCTTATCCCTAATCTATGACTAGTGATTTTGGTTGTGCAAACATCCTTATCCTATCTCCTTTATCTTCTCAGGATTCCTATGGTTTTGACAGGTGAAGTATCACACTCACCATCCCTGATTTTGATAATGATTATAGTGAAAGTACTTTCCATAAGCAAAAGCAACCATGATACACAAATAAAGGAGGTCTATCCTAGCTTCCATCACTATGCAAACCCTTATTTACACTCATGCCATTGCTAATTTAATTTAGATCTTGTACACACGTAAAATATACTGATTGATCTCATGCACTTGATCTTGATTTACTAACACCAGTTCATCTTGAATCATCTCCTTTTCTAACCATTTAATTGAATAACCCTTATTTGATTTAAATTCATCATATTTCTTTTTTTAATTAAATAAATCCATTTTATTTGATTAAACCATTATCTTCTATGAATTAAATAAATAATTTTGTTTAATTAATCCTATGTTCCTCTTTTAATTAAATAAATCACTTTATTTGATTAAATCATATTTCATCTCCTTTAAATTAAATAAACTAACCTTTATTTGATTTAAGTGTAACATCATCCCTCTTTAATTAAATAAATCAAACTTTATTTAATTAAATCCAATATTCATATTCCTCTCATTTTGATTTAAATAAATCCAAATATCTAAGTCAAAAATCAGTTAATCTTCATCCAAGTTAATCAAATCATGATTAATCCTAACTCTAATCCATCAAATCCTCTAGATTTTAGAACTTGCACAAGTAAATCAATTTAATTGATTTATAAATTCATCTATTTTCATTCAAAAGGGCATCAAGTTGGAATATTATTCAAATTTGAAATATCCCTACTAAATGTCTTATCCTCCAACTTGGCATTTATAACTCTTACAAGTCCTTTTCTTGAGCCAAGTGGCAATGACTCCTCTTGCACATCTTCCTCCACAAGCTAACTTTCAAATTTCAAATCTCCATCTAATAGAATTTGTTTGCACATTCATCAAAATGTGCTCCACCTCCTTCCACTAGCATGTTGACAAGTGGAACAATTCCATTAGATTATGTTTAGTCCCACATTCATCCTTTTTGCTCATTATTCCATCTTTCTCTCCTATAAATTGAGAGATCTTTTACTAATTTTGGATCTACAACTTATGCAAAGTCATTATCTACACATTTTATGCAGGTTCATCCATTGTTCATCAAGGTTTTCATAATTTTCATCCACCATAGCTAGGTTATGGAAATTTTATCAAGGAGCACCATTGATCATCTTCAAAGTTTGCAAGGAATTGGGAAAGGCTATTTTCCACATCAAAATAGCACCAATTCCCCCTTGGGATTGAGGGTTTGAATGTTTGAGCAAGATTAAATAACTTTCATTTGGTTTATTTGCTTTGTTTCTTATAATTGAAATTTGAATGAATTGCATGGAGAATGATGGTTTATATTTATATAATTGACTAATATTGTGTTTGTTCATGTTTGTGCAGGTCTAGATCCACCATTCACATTTTGGCACTAGAAGGAGGGTGAATCTTGAGAATCTAATACATTTTTTTGTGAAAATTATGCTATTTTTAAAATTCTTGTGTGTCTATAGGAAACAACACTGCAAAGGTCAAATAGTGCCACTATCAGTCTAGCAATGCTATTTAGCGACAGCGACAACACTCCAAATTGCGATGCTTGAGTCATTTTCTTCAACCCAGATCAAATCAAACTCCAAAGTGCATCATTGGTTGAAATAATGATGCAATCACGGTCTTTGTTTCTCCATAGAGCACCATTGGTTTCACTAGACCGCTGCTGACCTACTCCAAACTGTGATCCCTTTGCGGATTGCACCACTGGGGTGGGGTAAAAGTCAGCCTTGAAGTTATTTTCAACACATGCTTTTTGTCTTTAATCAATTTGAACTTCTAATCTGTTTGATGGCTCTATGTTCTATGAATTAATCAGTTTTTGTAGGTTGGAGTGATCAAAAGGGAAGGGAGGAAACAAAGATAAATATTTCTTATGGAATTTTCTCTCTATTATAACAAGTTTTTTAAAAAAATTTGGGAGCAATTATAATCCCATTCTTAAGGCTTTGTTCTCTTTCAATTTTTAGGACTCAAAATAATTTTCATTTGGGCTTAAATAGAACAATCAAAGAGATTAAAAATAACTTTAGGAACTTACTAGAGTTGGTTTTGGATTTTAAAATTGAACAAACAAAATTCACACTTCATCTTGGTGCTTAAAAATAATCCATTCTTACTTTTACGATTAAAATGAACATGTGTATTTTATGTTTTGTAATCTCTTTTATAGAGTAATATCATTTAAAAGGCATGCGCACCTCTCTCGTGCTTCATGACAATCTTGAGAATCAAAATTATTTTGGTGATATTAAGTTGTATAAAATTTTGCCTCCACACTTCAATTTGGGTACTTAAAATTGAAAAAAATCTTGCTAGTGTGAGTTAAGTATATCGTGAGTGTTCTCTCTTTGTTCCTGTAAACAAGGATTAATCAAACTGTGGATGTGCTTGCTCACTTTTGTTTACCTTTAGAGGGGCTTTCCTAAGAGACACATCCAAAAGGAGAACTTGTAGGCAACTCCAACCAGTTTTTCACTCGGGCCGGTATACAAATGGATAAGACTAAATTGTCAAGTCCTCATGGTATGTAGGCCTTAGCCGTACAGTGTCTTTCAGAATGGGGTACTACCTTAAAAAGTATAAGCGCCCCTTGTAGGATCGATTAAAGCCTTTAGTGGCTTGCTGGATGCTCACAAGGTGCCATGTCCCTGATCACCCTGACTAAAAACCAATTTGTTTAGAGGCCAAAATCCTTACTATTAGTTGGTGCAAGAACGGTCATTCTGAAGCCGTCCCACATTCTTGTGGTTCTTGGTAGAGATGAGAAGTATGCCATGGGAGTTTCATGGGTACTAAAGCTTGGTTGACCCATAGAAGTGAGTGTCATGGAGGGGAGCCAGTGTAGTCAATATTTTAATCATCCGCTAAGAATAAGCACAGTTGGATTTATCCAAGTGGGAATTCAACAAATATTTTATCTTTCTATCCTAGGGTTGTGCATCATTTTGGAATCAAAACACTTTTCTTAGATCTAAAACATTGGAAAACAAACATTCAATCATGATCATCAAATTTCAAACCCTTTAGTTAAAGCAAATACCTTTGAAATCCAAGTGCTATTGCTTGCCCTAGGGATTCCATCCTTAGAGGCTTCTAATTATTTGAATTTACATCTCAATTTTTTCTCACTAAAGTAAATATTAGGGAACTATTGCCTTGATTTCTACATAATGGACCTTGTGGGATGAGACGAAATAGGGACATTAGACATTTAGTTCAAAAATATAAGGCAAGAAAGTGTTTGTGGTAAAAAGAACTCATTAAGTAAAGATAAGAAACAATTGGAATCCACACATGTGCTCTTCCAAATGATTTCCTGAAAGATCAAAATCTAAAAACCAAAATCCAAAGGTCTTAGTGAAAAAGCTTGCAAGAAACATTTGTCTATGCTTTATGAATTTAGAGAAAGATTGACCTTCAAATTTTACAAACATGCATCAAAGAACAATCCAAATTTGTATTCATTTTACTATTGTCAAAATCCAAGACCTTTTCAAAGGTTTGAGTATCTCACATAGGAAGTATAACATGTTCTTCAACACCTAGGTCTAGTAAACAAAATTCTCTCTAAGTCTCTTAGGATCAAAATCAACACTCTCATCCATCCCTCAAACATCAAAATCAAAATCCACCTCAAAAACAACTCTTAGAAATATTGAAAAAATCCTTCATGCTAAACTTTGGGAAAATCCTCTTGAAACAAATCAAAATCATCTTGCTTGACTAGGTGTGTGTAGATGAATCCTTCTTTACACACTTAGTTAAATTATCATCTTGTGGACAAGTTTAGTCTAGGAAAACATCCAACCTCTTAGAGTTTTTGAGTTCATTATCCAAACTAAATCCAATCAAAATAAAATCAAACCAAATCAAAATCAAAATCCAAAATCAAATCCAACATCAATCCAAAAAGTCCTAAAGTTTAGTATCCCCTTCAGGGTTTCCTAAGAGTTCAAACATTCACAAATCACCCATCTTTCATTATCTCATCACCACCCTTTGATCCTTAATATCTTAGACTTTCTTTTTTGTCCCTAAAGTTTAGATCAATCCAAGGAGTTAGAGGTTCACATCCCACATTCCTAAAAATTGATCCTCCTTTTATGGTCCAAACTAGATCTCAACACAAGAATAACATGGAAACGAACAAAGAAACATCCACTTGAAGTGACTTTGTTGGAAAAACAAGGACAACCAACTGAGAGAGGGGGTGAATCAGTTGTCACAGAAACTTAAACTTTTCAAAATTAACTTAACTCTAATCTCAAATTTGATGAATAAGAAATTAACCACAAGTAATTAACACATTAGAGAGACAAAGAACACCAAGATTTGTTTTACGTTGAAACCCTGTTAGGGGAAAAACTACGATGGATGTTAGTCCACAAGATTATACTTTGCTAAAATTATAATGAGAAATAACAAGGGGAATGCACATGCATTCAGACACACTGCCTAAAGCTCACTACTCAATTACAAAAGGGGCTCACTGCCCAACAGAGGCTGATTAAAAATCCAGAGGGTATGAACTGAGAAAATAGCTTCTTCGCAAGCCTGATTACAGTTCCAATTAAGCTCAACACTTCTTCACACTTCTCACAATCTTCTTCACACTTTTCTCTACAATCGAATGATATTCACATACACACACATAGGAGCACATGAAGAATACTTTTCATCGATGACACAATTGTCCTTATATATCCGCTACAAGAGATTTCATCACAACATGGTCGGCCAAGAAAAATAAATTATATTTGCAATGTCGGCCCAAATTAACAACTAAATTCTTAATGTGAACCCACCAAGGTCGGCCACAGCATAGTGGAGACCCAAATTAACATCTCCAACATAGAAATAATTTAATTAATTTCACCTCAAACATTTGCAACACACTATCATTAACATGTTGGCCAGGAACATGAAAACCAAACATGCGCAAGAAAAAATCTTCAATCACGAGCTCACCAGATCAAGTGGATGTACCACAAAGATAGAGAATGAACTAGAGACATTTGAGAACACCAAGAAATAACATAGAAGCATCTGCAACAACTTAGATAACTAGAATCATACAATCTTGATTTAGGAACGTTGATAGAGACAATAGAAATACTGTCAAACCACAACTCTCACAAAACTTTACACAGACCTCTAAAACTTCCAGTAGATGATCTATACATACTCAACAATAAATCCTTTAATCCACATCAACTAATCTTTAACGTATAGAGCAAAAGACCTTCATGACTTGCATAGTTCTACTAGGAATCTAGAACACTTTCTCTTACAATTTTCTCAATATCCTTGACATATACAACAATTGATACACCAAATGCTAATAGTATTGACATTAATGACAACCACATATCAGCAACACATCCACAACATCCAAAAATCTCCCAACAATCTCCCCCTTTGGAATTGATGGAAACACATGATGTGAAAAATAGCATCAACCCGACACACTGACTTCTTCTACACTTCTCTCAACCGAACTTCTCTCCATATGGATTTTTTACATTAATCTTCTCCCCCTTTGACATCAATGGAAAAGGTAACCATGACCTTTCCATACACATGCTTTGAACCACATATTTGCACATTTGACTACTCCCCCTGAGTAGCAGCCACAAAAACATCAATCTGTATCATAATATAGCAATGAGGCTCACAGATTGATGCAAGTAAATGCATCATTTAGTTCTTATCAGGAGGGGTAATTACCCCCAGCATTCCTCTGAGATACTCAAAAGGATCCTTCAGCAATTGATTATTAAATATATCTGCAATCTGTTCTTTGGTAGGCACAAACTCTAATCTGACTTCTTTTTCATTCACTTTTTCCCTCAAGAAATGAAACTTGATTGATATATGTTTAGTCTTAGAGTGCATCACCAGGTTCCTTGATATATATATTGCACTTGAGATGTCATAGTATATGGCAATAGGATCTTCATATATCACTATGATATCTCTTAGCATATTTTTCATACATATCACTTGAGTACAATTATTGGAAGCAACAATGTATTCTGCTTCAATAGTAGATAGAGAAATTGAGTTTTTCTTTTTATTTAACTAGGATACCGGCTTCTTCCCTAGGAAGAAAGCAACATGACTAGTACTTTTTTCTGTCATCTTTAGTGAATCCAAGCTTCAATAGGTATTTGTCCAATCTAGTGTACCAGGCTCTGGGGGCTTGTTTAAGTACATATAGAGTTTTCTTCAACGTACAAACCATATCTCTTTTGTTTGTTAGCTGAAATCCATTTGGATATTCAATGTACACTTCTTCTTCTATTTCTCCATTCAAAAATGCACTTTATATCCATTTGATAGAATTTATAGTTCTTATAAGCAACATAAGCAATAAATAATCTCACAGCTTCAATTCTAGCAACATGAGCAAAGATTTCTTCAAAGTCAATACCTTCTATTTGAGAGTACCCTTTACATACCAGTCTTGCTTTATTCTGGACCACTTCACCTTCTTCATTCAACTTGTTTCTAAATACCCACTTATTACCAATCACATTCTTGTCTTTGGGCCTAGGAACCAGTAGCCATGTGTCATTCTTTTCAATCTGTGTTAGTTTTTCTTTCATGGCTTCCAACTAGTGTTCATCTTGACAGGCTTCACTGACACTCTTAGGTTCAATCTTGGAAATCAGACAATATTCTTCTGTAATTTTTCTTCTAGTTTGCACTCTTTTACTCTTATCTCCTATGATTTGACTTTTAGAGTGATTCAACTTTACATACCTTGGAGTCTTGGGACTTTCTTGGACCTTTGTGTCTTTTGAACTTTCTTCTACACTTGCACTTGTCTGTGCTTCCTGACTGACTTGATTCATTGGAACATATGGAATAATCTAAAGTAGATTCAGTGTCTAAGTGTTCTTCCCTTGATTTGGGTTTTCTTCATCTGAATCATAGCTGCATTGTTTGGATGATTTGATAGAGTCCTCATCAACTCTGACATTTTCACTCTCAACAATATTTCTCATTCTTTTGTTATAGCACCAATATGCCTTGCTCTTAGTGGAGTAACCTAGGAAGATCCCTTCATTGCTTCTAGCATCAAAATTTCCTATATCATCATCTCTCTTGATATAACATTTGGTTCCAAAGATATTGAAATAATTAATAGTAATCTTGTGACCAAACCATAATTCATAAGGGGTCTTACCAAAATTACCATTCACATTTATCCAATTCAAATTATACACAACAATTCTTACCACTTCACTCCAGTACAGCTGAGACACATTCCCTTCCATCATCATTGTTTTGGCAGCATCCAAATTTTTTCTATTCTTTCTTTGTGCAACTCCATTCTGTTGAGGGGTTCGGGGAGCATATAACTGTCCTTTAATTCCATGTTCTTCACAATAAGAGTTGAAATCCTTGGAGATGAATTCACCACCTCTACCAGATCTCAGACACTTGATTCTCAAACCTTTTTCATTTTCTCCCATATCCTTAAAGCTTTTGAACTTATCTAATGCTTCACATTTTTCTCTCAAAAAGGAAACCCAAACCATTCTAGAGTAATCATCAATAACCAGCATAAAATACCTTTCTCCATGAATACTTCTAACTCTAGAGGGACCACAAAGATCAGTATGTAGTAGTTCCAACACATTATTTGAATGAAATTGTTTTCTTCGGAAGGAGACTCTAGTTTGTTTACCCATCTAACACTCCTTGCAAATTATATTAGTAGGCTTCACTAACCTAGGAAGATCTCTTACTGCTTGAGTAGAACTTATCTTGATAATGTTGTCAAAGTTTACATGATACAACCTCTTATGCCATAACCAACTTTCATCTACTTGAGCAATTAAGCAACTTCCACTAGTAGTACTCAAGTGAAAAATATTACCTTTAGTTTGCATACCAGTACCAATCATGTTTCTGGAACTCTCACAAATCTTGCAATTTCCATTCTTAAATTGTAGATCATATCCCTTGTGTACCATCTGTCCAACACTCAACAAGTTGTGCTTTAGGCCTTCAACATAAAGGAAATCATCAATATTATCTTTACCACCAAGGCTAATAGATCCTTTGCCATGAATCACACCAACATTATTATCTCCAAATCTCACAAACTTACTTTTGTCACTGGTCATGTGATGTGAGCATCCACTATCAATGACCCACTCATCTTTTTATTCAATTCGGGCTGCAAGAGATTTCTCATCTCTAGGAGATTCAATAGCCACATTATTATTTTCAATTGTAGAAATAAAAGCCCATTCATCTTCATTTCCATTATCTTTATCAGACTCATCATCAGTTACTGCTTCTTCAACAAAGTAACATCTCTTTTGGAATCTAGAATTTTTAGGCTTAGACCTAGGAACTCTTTCAGGACATCTTGATGCAAAATGACCTATTTTACTACATGAAAAACATTTAATAGGAAATAAATATTCATACTTACCTTTTTCTTTTCCTTCTTACTTTGCAATCAATGCTTCCAGTTCTTCTACTTCTCTTTTTTTGTCTTCAAGCTGTTTCAGTTCTTCATCATATTTGGATATCTTTCTGGAGCTCTCTCCTAGACTATATATTTTCCTGTAACTTTTAGATATAGTAGCTTTGAATGTAGATTTAGTATTCAGTGTTGATTCACCAAACTCACTAATTTCAAAAGAAACAAGCTTCCCTATCAATGTATCTCTTGTCATCTTGTTTACCGACATGAATTCTTCAATAGCATGAACTTTCATTTTGTAGGAAGAAGGCAAGGATCTGAGTATCTTAGCCACAATTTCATCTTCTTCCACAAAACCACTAGCACATGTAATACCCATCACTATCTCATTTACTCTCTGCATAAAAGAAGTGATATTTTTATCTTCTCCCATCTTCAAGTTCTCATATTTACCTTTCAAGCTTTGTAGCTTAGCCATCTTCACCTGTGCATCACCTTCATACAAAGTTTCCATTTTCATCCAAATCTCATGAGCTGTCTATAGACCTAACATGTTATCCATCTTTGAATCTATCAGAGCACTCAACAAAGCTTCAATATCCCTAACATTGTTTTCAAAATCTTTGATTTCATCAAAAGAAGAGGGACCATTCTAAGGAATAACATATGGATATTTTGTAATCTTCTAGTAGGCTTCACCAATACATATTAGTTGACATTGCATCCTCACTTTCCATAGTGAGTAGTTGGTGCCATCAAATCTAGGACTGTCCTTCTTGAATGTTTCCATCCTGGATCACCTCAAGCTATTAAACTTCTTCAAAGGAACTAGCTCTGATACCAATTGTTGGAAAAAAAGGACATACAATTAAGAGGGGGGGTGAATTAGTTGCCTCTAAAACTTAAACTTTTCAAACTTAACTTAACTCTAAACTCAGATCTAATGAATAAGAAATTAACCACAAGCAATTAACACATCAAAGAGACAAAGAACACCAAGAATTTTTTTTATGTGGAAACCTTGTTAGGGGAAAAACCATGGTGGATGTTAGTCCACAAGATTATACTCTGGTAAAAGTATAATGAGAAATAACAAGGGGAATGCACATGCATTCAAGCACATTTCCTAGAGCTCACTATTCAATTACAAAAGAGGCTCACTACCCAACAGAGTTGGATTAACAATCCAAAGGGTATGAACTGAGAAAATAGCTTTTGTTCAAGCCTGATTATAGTTCCAATTAAGCTCAACACTTCTTCACACTTCACACAATATTCTTCATACTCTACTCTATAGTTGAATGATATTCACATATACACACATAGGATCACACGATGCATACTCTCCACTGATGAAACAATCGTTCTTATATATCCACTACAGGAGATTTCATCACAACATGGTCGACTAAGAAAAATAAATTATATTTGCAATGTCGGCCCAGATTAACAACTAAATTCTTAATGCGAACCCACCAAGGTCAGACACAACATAGTGGAGACCAAAATTAACATCTCCAACATAGAAATACTTTAATTAATTTCACCTCAAACATTCGTAACACGCTATCATTAACATGTCGGCTAGGAACATGAAAAATTGAACATGCGCAAGAAAAGATCTTCAATCACGATCTCACCGGATCAAGTGGACATAACAAAAAGAGAGAGAATGAACTAGAGACCTAGAGACATCTAAGAACAAAAAGAAACAACAGAGAAGCATCCACAACAAATTAGATAACCATAATCATACAATCTTCATTTAGGAACGCTGACAGAGACAACAAAAATATTGTCAGACCATAACTCTTACAAAACTTTACGTGGACCTCTGAAACTTCTGGTAGATGATCTAGACATACTCAACAATAAATCCTTTAATCCACATCAGCTAATCTTTAATGTATAGAGAAAAATGCCTTCATGACTTGCACAGTTCTACTAAGAACCTAGAATGCTTTCTCTTACAATTTTCTCAATATCCTCGACATATACAACAATTGATACACCAAATGCTAATAGTGTTGACATCAATGACAACCACATATCAGCAACACATCCAAAAATATCCCAACAGACTTGAGTCAAACAATACCCGAAATCAATCCCATTCGGTCTAGCAATCCCACACTCAATCTTCCTCCACTTACACAAGATCCTCAAGAAGAAGGTGGAAAAATGGAGGACATCACCAAAAATGTCCTAGGGATGACTCAAGATGAAATCATAGAAATGGTCCAAAATCTCGAGACTCGCAAAATTGTCAATGCCATGATGAAACTTAATCCCTCACAATACATGCTAGAATTGGAAAAAGAAGGGGCTAAACTCCCTTCTCACTATGATGTGAGCACTCTTGTGGAGGAACCTCTTGGGATTATGCCACCGGTCTCATTCACACCATCCTTTCAAAGCATCACTCAAACCATCCCACAAATCACATCATCCATTGCTCCAACTCAACCTATTGTCAACAAGGGAAGCTCATTACTTCATGCTCTTGAAACACATCCCCTTGTAAACAACCAAGACTTGGATGCAAAAACCATCTTGGGTCAATCTATTCCTCCAAATCTGCTACACCCATGGTGCTATAACAATAGTGGTTTACAATTTCTGGGAGGAACTGATTTTTGCTGAAATCACATATTTTTAGAAAATATAATGATTTAAGCCTTAAAAAGTTCCATTTAA